>JAWDJN010000059.1:0-176495 GCA_037788925.1 Mytilus galloprovincialis | reverse complement strand
GTCATTCTGCAGAGTAGTTTAGAAACAATTTATTTTCCGTAAGGACGCAATCTTAATTCCCATACCACTTAAGGGAGGGTCACCAACTTATTAAATTTTAATTTAACTTTTTCACCCGTTCGCTCAACATGTGTTGGAAGTGACGATACCTACATTTTAGTTATGTGGTGATGGAAGTCATATGATAGATTCAACTAACTACCGTATTCCGGAACTGGCCTATTGAGGCAACATATTCACTGAGGCATAAATGATCACTCCCTTACATCATTAATTATAAAGCCAAGAAAACTTTCATGAATTTTTTTTTTGTACAATGCACAACAGAAACTACAAGAATGTGTCCATAGTCATGAATCATGATAGTACATGGATGCCCCACTAACACTATCATTTTCTATGTTCAGTGGATTGTGAAATTGGGGTCAAAACTCATAGGCAACATGTGTAAGAAGTTTCAAGTTGATAGGACTTCAACTTCATCAAAAAATATCTTGACAAAAAGCTTTAACCTGAAGTGAGACAGATGCATTTTCTATGTTCAGTGGACCGTGAAATGGATTCAGCTCTAAATTTGGATTGTGATTAAATAGTTGACACAGCATAGGTTTCTGACACAGAATGAATGTGGTCTAATGAACTTAAAATATTTTTTTTGCCTTTGAGAAATTCACTATGCTGTTGAATATTAATCCTCTCAAAAAAATGTTTGAAGACATTTTTTTTTTTATTTATGAAATCTACAATTGAAAATATTTGCTATTGCACAATACTGTGCAATTGAAGATTTCTTGCTATTGCGCAATACTGTGCAATTGAAAATTTCTTGCTATTGCACAATACTGTGCAATTGAAGATTTCTTGCTATTGCTGAATACTGTGCAATTGAAAATTTCTTGCTATTGCACAATACTTAATATAATAATTTTGGATCCTGATTTGAACCAACTTGAAAACTGGGCCCATAATCAAAAATATAAGTACATGTTTAGATTCAGCATATCAAAAAAGCCCAAGAATTCAATTTTTGTTAAAATCAAACTTAGTTTAATTTTGGACCCTTTGGACTTTAATGTAGACCAATTTGAAAACGGGACCAAAAATTAAGAATCTACACACACAGTTAGATTTGGCATATCAAAGAATCCCAATTATTCAATTTTTGATGAAATCAAACAAAGTTTAATTTTGGACCCTGATTTGGACCAACTTGAAAACTGGGCCAATAATCAAAAATCTAAGTACATTTTTAGATTCAGCATATCAAAGAACGCCAAGGATTCATTATTTGTTAAAATTAAACTAAGTTTAATTTTGGACCCTTTGGACCTTAATGTAGACCAATTTGAAAACGGGACCAAAAATTAAGAATCTACATACACAGTAAGATTCGGCATATCAAAGAACCCCAATTATTCAATTTTTGATTAAATCAAACAAAGTTCAATTTTGGACCCTTTGGGCCCCTAATTCCTAAACTGTTGGGACCAAAACTCCCAAAATCAAACCCAACCTTTCTTTTATGGTCATAAACCTTGTGTTTAAATTTCATAGATTTCTATTTACTTATACTAAAGTTATGGTACGAAAACCAAGAATAATGCTTATTTGGGCCCTTTTTTGGCCCCTTAATCCTAAACTGTTGGAACCTAAACTCTCAAAAATCAATCCCAACCTTCCTTTTGTGGTCATTAACCTTGTGTTTAAATTTCATTGATTTCTATTTACTTATACTAAAGTTATAGTGCGAAAACCAAGAAAATGTTTATTTAGGCCCTTTTTGGCCCCTAATTCCTAAAATGTTGGGACCAAAACTCCCAAAATCAATCCCAACCTTCCTTTTGTGGTGATAACCCTTGTGTTCAAATTTCATAGATTTCTATTCACTTTTCTAAAGTTAGAGTGCTAAAACAAAAAGTATCTGGACGACGACGACGCCAATGTGATACCAATATACGACCAAAAAATTTTCAATTTTTGCGGTCGTATAAAAACTACCTTGACCAAAAACTTTCACTGGAAGTGGGACAAACAGACGGACCTACGGACGGACGAAAAACGTAATGCCCCTAGGTGGGGCATAAAAACTGCTAACAAGCTACAACTCAACATTATCAAGCTGTTCATCAAATATAAAATCATTCTCTTCCATAGAAGTCAAGAAAAAGAAATTTTCATTGTAAAATAAGTGGTGTATAATTTCAAACTATTGGTAAACAGGAAGTGGATGTACGGCAGAGGAAAACTGCTTACAGAGTGTATTGTTTAAACCCACCACCTCCCACACTAAAGGTGAACACAATACCACAACACCCTGAAAGATTAACGAGGCAGTTTTTATGGATTGATTTTTTTTTTGTAATCTTAAAAAACATATGTTATACGATACATACTAATTAGATAAATACTGATGACTGTACCTCTGAGGTCAGCCTATTTTATAAGTAAGGTTGTGTCGTCATCTCAAGTACCTGTGAAAAATAGCTATAAATCATATTTGCTTGTTTAAGCCTGTTATATGTAAAATATATGTATCATTTAAAAATACTTCATTGGTACTTTTTTATAATTAACTGTTATGAATGTTCCTTATAAACATAGAAATGTTTGTGTGTTATCTCCCTGTTTCTTATAAAAAAAATCATTGTTTGTGGGTTATCTCCCTGTATAAACATATCAATGTGTGTGTGTTATCTCCCTGTATAAACATATCAATGTTTGTGGGTTATCTCCCTGTTTCTTATAAAAAATATCAATGTTTGTGGGTTATCTCCCTGTATAAGCATATCAAGTTTGAGTGTAATCTCCTGTTTCTTATAAACATATCAATGTTTGTGTGTTATCTCCGTTTCTTATTAACATATCATTGTTTGTGTGTTATCTCCCTGTATAAAGATATCAATGTTTGTGGGTTATCTCCCTGTTTCCTATAAACATAACAATGCTTGTGTGTTATCTCCCTGTATAAACATGTCAAAGTTTGTGTGTTATCTCTCTGTTTCTTATAAACATATCATTGTTTGTGGGTTATCTCCCTGTTTAAACATATCAATGTTTGAGTGTTATCTCCTGTTTCTTATAAACATATCAATGTTTGTGGGTTATCTCCCTGTTTCTTATAAACATGTCAATGTTTGTGGGTTATCTCCCTGTTTCTTATAAACATATCAATGTTTGTGTATTATCTCCCTGTATAAACATATCCATGTTTGTGTGTTATCTTCCTATTTCCTATAAACATATCAAAGTTTGTGTGTTATCTCCCTGTATAAACATATCAATGTTTGTGGGTTATCTCCCTGTATAAACATATCAATATTTGTGGGTTATCTCCCTGTTTCTTATAAACATATCAATGTTTGTGTGTTTTCGCCCTGTTTCTTATAAACATATCAATGTTTGTGTGTTTTCTCCCTGTATAAACATATCAATGTTTGTGTGTTATCTTCCTATTTCCTATAAACATATCAATGTTTGTCTGTTATCTCCCTGTATAAACATATCAATGTTTGTGTGTTATCTCCCTGTATAAACATATCAATGTTTGTGGGTTATCTCCCTGTATAAACATATCAATATTTCAATCGGAACAACTCGGCCTTTCTGGTTGCACGAAGAAATAACCTCGTATGCATTAGGCGGAGGAATCATTGTCCGGAAAATTTTCCGATTCGATTCAAAATTATATTTTTTCGACTGGACTGGTACATTTTTTTTACCACTACTGATTTAACTTGCTCCTGTCCGGAAAATTTTCCGATCCGATTGAATTTTATATTTTTTCGACTGGAATGGTACAATTTTTTTACCATTACTTATTTACTTTGCTCCTTCTTTCGCGCCAAAATATTTGGCATAGTTAAAGTTCTTGATTCCTGTGATATGTAACCAAGTTATAGCGCCACCTGGAGGATAGAGCTTCTTTGTGTCACGGATCACTACAATTCCGGCCAACAATTTAAGAAGAATTTCTCCGTAGTGCATACGAGGCTATTGTACTGCGTAGTGAGAATTGATTAATATTTGTGGGTTATCTCCCTGTTTCAATAAAATAAACTGACATGGGTAAATTCAGTAAAAAATCTCCCATTGACTTTAATGCTAATCTATGTATGGAATTAAATGTATACCTGATTTACCTTTAGAAATTAGAAACTTTCATATAACATTCATGAAAGTACAAATGTAGCCCTATCTTTTGCACTAATAAAAACATAGGGTCATGCAGCATTTTGGGGCATTCACATGGCCTTGTTTACAAACAATGTAGATTTGCACTGAATTCCTATACTGACCCCCATTACTTTTCAACCCTGTAGTAAAAACATTTAGTGCATTCAGCATTTTTTTTATTTTTTTTAAACTCCATCTGCCAAAAAATATTTATTACATACATTATCTACCAATCAGAAGAACATATGACTTCAGTGTTATACAGAAAGCTCTCCCCTAAATGGGCTGTCCCTGATGACGTATATTTATTTACTGAATTTACCCCTATAAGGGACTTTTTTACTTCTTTTCCCACTTTTTTTGTAATAAAAAAAAATAAGGTATCCAATTTTCAAGTTTCAGTTTCAATACAACATTCATAAATGCTTAATATGTAAAGATAGAGCAAAATGTATACTACAGCCCATACTGCGGCCAATATAAGAAAGAAGATGTGGTATGATTGCAAATGAGACAACTATCCACAAAAGACCAAAATGACACAGACATTAACAACCATAGGTCACCGTACGGCCTTCAACAATGAGCAAAGCCCATACAGCATAGTCAGCTATAAAAGGCCCCGAAAAGACAATGTAAAACAATTCAAACGAGAAAACTAACGGCCTTATTTATGTAAAAAAATGAACGTAAAACAAATATTTAACACATAAATAAACGACAACCACTGAATTACAGGCTCCTGACTTGGGACAGGCACATACATAAATAATGTGGCGGGGTTAAATGTATATTTTGTATATAAAGTTGCACATTGACTGTTTTTAAAAGAATGTTGTTCAATTCATTTTTTTACATGAATAAGGCCGTTAGTTTTCTCGTTTGAATTGTTTGACATTGTCTTTTCGGGGCCTTTTAAAGCTCATTATGCGGTATAGGCTTTGCTCATTGTTGAAGGTCGTACGGTGACCTATAGTTGTTAATGTCTGTGTCATTTTGGTCTTTTGTAGATAGTTGTCTCATTGGCAATCATACCAATTGACTTAATCAAAGAGATGATTGCTCTGAGGGATACGATTGCCGTTGTTTCATTGACACATGTATAGCATGTAGCTGGATAATATTAATTTCAAAACTAATTTAACTGCACATGTAAAATAGTTACAAAATAGCCAATCCCGGATAAAAGTGTAACAATGTTATTAGGCCTATTGTGTTTTATTTTTGTTCTATCAATTCCAAGTTTACTTTCCACAGCAGTCACTGAGATTCGGAGTGAGAGAATGTATTTAACTTCGTATCTTATCACCTATTTTCCTACGTTAATTCTAGAAGGACCCCATTCCTAACTCTTTAAATATTTAATTTCCTTTGGGTCAGTGATCATGACTCCTTTCCGTACACATTTATCGGTTTAAATTGCGATCGTTTTTAATATAATACGACGTTCATTGACTGAACGAGCTTATCATGAATACTCGACGTGTTGTGATTCAGAATTCACGGAAGTTAATTCCCGAAGGGAGACAACTCGAATCGCTAATGTGGAAGACTCCATTTCGCCTGAAGGGGTGTTCTACGATGCGGACGACATTTATTTTAATTTAAATGATGCATATGATTTAAAATTATGCAACAGCAATAACCCTCAATAGCAGACATACATAGAAAAGATCACATGAGTTATGAATTAATTAATTGAGAGGGGAATCTAGAGCAACTATTCAATCTAAAACCCCTTGAAGTCAAGTAAACTATACGCATGTGCATAATTTCCAAAACAAACCCTGGAGCAAAAACGTATATTAAATGTTTACAAGGATTTGTATAGTTACTATACAAATCCTTGATGTTTTTTAAACGACCTAGATGGTTCTCTATTTCTTTATGGAAGTACAATCTCAAATATCAGTTTCAAACGGTAACATATAAGAAAAACTCCAATTCTTAGATGACAGAAATAGAATAATCGGAATTCAGAGAACTCTCGCATTTTATCAAAACTGGAAATTCCCTCAGACGTGTTTCTAAATTTATAAATACACTAAATATAAATACTGCTTAATTCTGATTTTCCATGTTGTTAAAAACACGCATATAAGTCAAGGGAATTATCAAACATGAAGATTATGAAAAGAATATTATAGGAAAGTTGTTTAAGTTCAATCCCTTTGCTTGTTTTTACCTTTTAAAGCAAGACAATCATAAGAATCTGAGATGTTCCTTAATGTTTAGAATAAAGCGATTGACGTGAGGGCAATGCTCTGAGCCACTGGTATAAGTCTACAGATTGCTTGAAAGCAATCGTATCCCAAAAAACTTCAATCATTTGTACTTATCATATCAATGTGTGTGTATCTCCCTGTTTCAATAATTTGTTTTGTACTGACCCCCTACGGATCCATAGAGGGTTAGTAAAATCCATAGGGGTTGGGGCCAAAGGGGGTCAATAGTGAACGGTATATACGATATAACGAATTTATTGCACATGGGACTTTTCCTGCTGCATTTTGTAGAAAAATAAACAATGAAATACAACAACATCAATAGATGACATCACCATTAACAATAGACGGATGTCATGAACCCATATGAAATTTACTAACCCCCTATGCATCCATAACGGCTTTAAACCAATCACAACACATCCATACATTTTTTGTAGGTGGTCACCATGTGACGGCTTTAAACCTATCACAACGTCATAATTTACCTGGCATGCGATAAAAAGGTATAATGTGCAATTATTTCATTAACATAAATAATCCTAAATTTTATGGCCAGATTCACGAAAATGTAGATATTGACCTGTACACATCTCCTATATATTGACCTGCACAAATCTCCTATATATTGACCTGTACACATCTCCTATATATTGACATGTACACATCTCCTATATATTGACCTGTACACATTTCCAATGTATTGACCTGTACACATCTCCTATATATTGACCTGTACACATCTCCTATATATTGACCTGTACACATCTCCTATATATTGACCTGTACACATCTCCTAATATTGACCTGTGCACATCTACTATATATTGACCTGTACACATCTCCTATATATTGACCTGTACACAAATCCTATATATTGACCTGTACATACCTCCTATATATTGACCTATACACATCTCCTATATATTGACCTGTACACATCTCCTATATATTTACCTGTACACATCTCCTATATATTGACCTGTACACATCCCCATTCTTGCTTTGTTGGGTTGCTCTCTCATTGACATTTATCGCACTTTAATTTTTTTTATCACAAGTACAATGCTTAAGTTCAACCAATCTACTTTTGAAGTCAAATAACATTGTAATGATGTCATGTGTCTTGTTTACTATAAAAACATTGGAGTTATGGTATTTTGAATGTAAAAACTATATGTTGATTATCTCCCCTTATAGAGTTTGAATATATTTTACATTGGAAACAAATTTCAATAGTAAATGATCCTATATAGTTCACATATACTGTACACTTACCTATAATAGTAACATGACTGGACAAGGATCACATTGACTGGACACAGATCTAATAAATACAAATAATAGCTGTTCAAAATAAAAATATAGCTAAAAAAGAAAACAGACAAACAACAGTACACAAAACACAAAATTAACAAGAATGTGTCCATGGTACACAGATGCCCCACTCACACTATCATTTTCTGTGTTTAGTGGACCGTAAAATTGGGATAAAAACTATAATTTGGCATTTAGATTAGAAAGATCATATCACAGGGAACATGTATACTAAGTTTCAAATTGATAAGACTTCAACTTCATCAAAAACTACCTTGACCAAAAACTTTAACCTGAAATTTGCACTATCATTTTCTATGTTCATTGAACCGTGAAATTGGGGACAAAACTCTTATTTGACATTTAAATTTGAAAGACCATATCATAGAGCACATCTGTACTAAGTTCCAAGTTGATTGAACTTCAACTTCATAAAAAACTACCTTGACCAAAAACTTTAACCTGAAATTTGCACTATCATTTTCTATGTACAGTGAACCGTGAAATTGGGGTCAAAACTCTAATTTTGCATTAAAATTAGAAAGATCATATCATAGAGCACATGTGAACTAAGTTTCAAGTTGATTGGACTTCAACTTCATTAAAAACTACCTTGACCAAAAACTTTAACCTGAATGACGGACTGACAGATGGAAGGACAGACAGATGGACAGACGAACGGACGTACAGACCAGACAACATAATGCCTCTCTACTATCGTAGGTGCGGCATAACAATTATAGACTGAGCAACAGGAAACCAATCAAAAGTTGAGGGCCGCTATCTCAGGTGCTCCACAATAAGGGCCACATGTGGCACTTGTACATGTGTGTTGCTCAATAATAAGTACAAAGTTTTTATTGGTTGAGTACAATGTTGACCTCTTTCATTGAATGGTTGCTGTCTCATTGACATTAATATCCAATCTTTCATTCCTACACCACAAGTGACTTCTTAAAAACTCTAATTCTTTAGGCAACTCACATTGTAATGATTGCAATGTTTTGTTTAGTTTGGACTACCAAATCCAATTAATTTTGTCATTATGTCATGTTATTTTTTGTTACCAATTTATTTAACAAAAGTAAATGAGTGCAAAATGTTAATCCTGTTTAAAAAGAATAAAAAATCAAAGTGATGACAATCACTCATGGAAAGATTGGAAGAGTAGCTTGAATAATTTCAAATCATATTTGGCTAAGTATTCAGTAAAGTGCTGTTTCAATGGGTGTCCCAGAAAAATGCATTTTTTTCATATTTTAAATTATTTTGAGTTCTAATGCAGGTAGCTAATCAATCCGCTGTATGATGAAGATATAATATAAACAGTCTCATAAGAAAAGTTTATTGTTGAATAAAGTTTTTTATGAATGAAGTGTTGAATTCCCTGTTTTTTGCATGCTTATTTTGTGACATGGTCGAATGACCCAAAATCAAAATTGTTTTATAAACCTTTTTTTATGAATGGCAACTAGGTAAAAAGGATTTTCAGGTAATACATTAGGTTTGGGACACTAAAACATGAAAAATCTTCGAAAAATAAGGATTAAAAACAATTTTAAATGGTCACGTTTGTCTTCTTCCTAAGTGAAAATGAAATATATAAGTTATGTAACAATAGAGGGCAATTAAATGCACAAAATATCTTAAGGCTTGAGCTTATTAACTAAAATGTGATAATTCATCATGAAGATACAGCAGAAAGTTTTATTTTTTCCCGGAATTGTCATTAAAGTTTACTCTTGAAAAATCTGTCCAACCGTACATGTAAGGAGCGAAAATTTCAATTTTCATTTGCAAGTTGCCAACTCCGTTTAATTTTTTTTTAATGTTTATGACAACAAATTTTACGACAATTGCGATGCACATCTGATATTGCTGCCAACTGTTCCTTTTTACTGGAGGTCAACGACATTGAAGGGGTGAACGCTCTTTCTGTCCAACCAAGAGATTGAAGTTACATCTGAATTAATGTTACGTCCAACATCCAAGATATTCTCTACAATGGCTACCACAAGTCATGGAATCAATCTCGCTTCAACTTTGACAATAACTTACCGTATATATGAAAAATAAAGAGGTTTTAAACTGTTGACAGTGTAAATTTGACATAATTTTGAAAATTAGGACGTAACAAGAGTCCAATAATGTTCTGTTGGACGAACCTTAGGACAAAATCTTCTAATGTTGGACGTAACAGCTTTTTAAAAGTAAAAAGAAACTTGTTTACAACTAACAAGTCCACATAAATCTAAAAATAGTTCTCAGACCCTTCCTCATCTCTTCTTAAGAGGTGCCCATTTTTAAATTGCCATTAGGATCAGTAAAATAATGAATTCTGTCCTATCTTTGTCCGACAGGGAATACAATCTGTCCTATGTTTGTCCTACAACAAATGAATTATGTACATGTACGCTGTTCATTCAACATTTTTTATGGTTTCATTTTATCCTTTTATTTAATAATGAACCATTTTACCTCTTGCTGAGGAAAACCAGCAGTAGATATTAGTATAAACAGCATAGTTTTGATTTTGTTTTTGACTTTGAATGATGCAAATGGAACAAATTCTCAAAATGTTGTCATACAGAGGAAATAAATCAATAAAAGAGAGATGAAAGATACCAGAGAGACATTCAAACTCATAAACAGAAAACAAACTGACAACGACATGGCTAAAAAAGAAAAGACCAACAGACAAATAAAAACTTACATAAAAATAACATAGAAAACTAAAGACTGAGCAACACGAACCCCATATAAAACTGAGGTTGATCTCATGTGCTCCGGAAGAATTAACGGATCCTCCTCCACATTCGGCAACCGTCGTGTAGCTCATGGTAGTACAAATCCTTAATTAGTCTAATTCGGTAGGTCACATTCAGGAAAATAATTTATGTCTGTGTCAAGTGCCTTAACAAAACAAAAGGAGAATATGACCTCCTAAGCAAAACAGACTCAATATGGTTCTGCGTCCCATGTAGAAAGATAGTAGAAGAACACATAGTTACTGATCTAAAGATAGAGGCGAGATGCAAGGAGATAATCGCAAATTATAAGCAGAGAATACAAGCTATAGAATTAGCTGTTGACACTAAATGTGACGAGACAAGAGTTTTGGAAGTAGTAGAAGAATCAATAATTAAAAATAGCTGTCATAAAGATATGATCAGAGAAATAGCTAAAGATGAAGCTACTAAAACAGGGGCTGCTGTACATAAAAAAAATGGAAGAAGCTGAAAATAAGGGAACAGGGCCGCAAAAGAAAGCAACAGTTACAACAGTGATAGAAGAGATGAATAAAAGAAAAGCAGAGAGAATAACGTAATCATATTTGGCATTACAGAAAATAAATCTGAAGTTAAAAAAGAAAGAATAGAACATGATATTGAGAATATAAATGAACTTTTCTATGATGCAAAAATAAACCTGGAGGAAGGAAATATAGTGAAAACCAAAAGGCTAGGGAAGTACGATAGCAAGAAAAATAGGAGACCCTTATTGGTTAATCTTAAAAGTATAGACTCAAAGCTCACCCTATTCAAAAATATGCACTATATTAGAGGTATGCCAAAATATGAGAAAGTCAACGTTAGTAACGACCTGACACAAAGTGAAAGGGAACAGGAGAAATTACTATGGACAGAAGCAAAACAGCTACAAGAACAATGATTATCGGGGGAATACCAGTACAAGGTAAGAGGACCACCCTTGGCCCTAAAAGTGATAAAAATAAAGAAGTAGTGAAAAAAAGTTCCAAGGATGTAAATAAAACCGTAAAAAATAGGGAAAAGGTTTTTAACGGCGAAGATGTAAAAAAAGGAAACAAATCGCAAGCAAAAAATTACCGCCCAGTGAGTCTAATATCAGTTGTATGTAAAATATTGGAGAAAATCATAAGAGAACATATAATAAAGCATATGAAGCTTAACAGGTTATTCTCAAATAAGCAGTATGGGTTTATCTCGGGGAGATCAACATAATTGCAATTACTAGAGGTAATTGACAAATGGACAGAGGCAATAGACGATGAATATGAGGTAGATTGTGTATATACAGACTTTATGAAAGCATTTGATAAAGTACCACACAAAAGGCTGCTAAAGAAAATCGAAAATTATGGAATACAAAACCCAATACTAGATTGGATAAGAGATTTTCTTTCAAATAGATAACAAAGAGTCTCAATAAATGGTGAAGCATCGGAATGGAAGGAAGTTACCTAAGGTATACTACAAGGCTCAGTTCTAGGACCACTCTTGTTTGTACTCTACATCAATGACTTACCGGAAGGGATTAACTCAGATGCTTACTTATTTGCTGATGATACAAAAATCTTTAGAATAATAAAGGAAGACAGAGACCATGAAACATTACAAAAGGATTTAGACAAACTAAAAAAATGGAGTGATACATGGTTACTCAAGTTTCATCCAGAAAAATGTAAACATATAAATATAAGCAAAAAAATGAAAACAAGATATTGAAAAATATAATCTACTAGGAAAAGTCATAAGCAGATGCAAAGAAGAGAAGGATATAGGGGTAGTCATTGATGAGGAATTATCCTTTAAAAAGCATATATGTGAGAAAGTAAACAAAGCACATTCAATCTTTGCGGCATAAAGAAGATCTTTCAAAAATCTAAATGCAGAAATCTTTATTCAATTATATAAAACACTTGTAAGAACACATCTAGATTATGCTAGTTCAGTATGGGCACCTTTTAAGAAAGAATATATCGATAAAATTGAAAGTGTACAAAAGAGAGCTACGAAACAAATACCTGGACTTAAAAACCTAAGCTACGAAGAAAGGCTAAAGAAATTAAAATTACCAACACTAGCGTATAGAAGAATAAGAGGGGACATGATTGAGACTTATAAGATCATACACAATAAATATGACCCGGAAACTAGTACTTTCCTAAAACTAATGTCGAGCACAGAGAATAGGCACAGTACAAGAACAAACAGTATTAAAATCATACATCAAATGTTTAATAATAATCTTAGGAAAAATAGCTTTATGGTGAGAATAGCAAAAACCTGGAACAAACTACCAGAAAAAGTGGTTAAGGCACCGTCTGTTAATGCCTTTAAAAACAGACTAGACAATCATTGGAAAAATGAGGAACTATATTGTTCTGATTACCGCGCAGTTATAACCGGAAGCAGCAGTAACAGCAATAATTATGACCTAATATATGAGTCTGGTGAAGAGGAGCCGTGAGGATCCTGTACCGGAAAACATCGTTAAGTATCTTTAAGTAAGTACGTAAATCACAATCGAGATGACCGTAACAGAATCAGCGATTGATAACAAGGGTGACCGTAATTGGTTTTAAGATGACCGTAATTTATAAATGATGACCATAACTTTATGACATGATTAATTGTGTTGGTATAAACTTATTTATATGCCTTTATTGGGTCATTATAAAAAAAAGTGCAAATTTCGACGAGGTAATATTTTGAAAAATGATGTCATTGTTTAAAACTTTTAAATGTGTCCCGCTAATCTTAAGTATGGTAGCAACGATATTCAGAAATATGCAATGGGAAAAATGAAGAGTTTCTTTAATTTTAACAATTTTAGGTCATCCTTTAAAAGAATCGTGTCAATGTGTTACCAATTTAAAGCATACATTTAGGTTCATGTACTAAATATTATTGTTTAACATCAAACAACTGTTCCAATTTGTTGTTTAGGTTTAAATTATGACTTATTGACATTATTCATATAGCTGTGCATTCTATTTAAACATAAATTTCAGAATACATTGTCGTAAAAAAGTTGGCTGTCCTAATTATAATATGGCAGTGGTAAATACTAAAGAATACACTTAAACTGAATATATGTGAATTGTATAAGATTAAATGATAATAATATACCTAATCCTTCATACACGACCTAAAAACACTTTCATTCATGTAATACATGATATTGTTAAAACATTGTTAAATAAGTATTGTTTTTAATAAATAATATGATGTTTAGCTTGTTAAACATGAAAGAAACACAAAACAATGCTGATTGTCATGATATATTCAGTGTTGTTACTAAATTGGTCAATGGTGTCAGGGACTAAACTTAACTGTTTTTCTCTAGGGGCCAGCTGGGCCCCTAAGATATTTTTTTCAGGGGCCCAACTGAAATTTTAGGAGCCCAACTAATCTTTATACTAAAAGACTAAAATAAAATAAAACTGAGAATTACTTTTTATAATATACTTACTAACAGTGTTTCAGCTTGAATCTCAGGGAAGAAGAGTGCTCCTTTTCTGAAAGGGCACTTTAGCACAATAACCCAGATTGTAAGGGTACTTTGTATAAATTACCTTGAATATTGCTAACTATAGGCTCAGCTGGAGAACATTAGTTGTATTCAAACCATATTCAGAAATTAATTTGTTCTTGATGTTGGTTCCAGTCAGATTTTTTTTATCAAATTATCATACCATGAAGCAAAGCATATCATTTTGATGTTTATGTAAACAAACTTGTACATTTGGTTAGGAAAATAATCATCAGAAATTTCAATGTTTTATAACTTTTATATACCATTCTATGAAAATAAACAAGCAGTTTTGAAAGATAGAGATATAAGCAAAATTTGTATTACTTGTTCAAGCATTTATGTTGTTGTAAGTTACTAGATTGTCATTTAAATTGTTACAAAAAATAGTATTTTTTTAAGTACACACCAAAGTTCTCCTAAGTAAGGAGTTTTATAAATATAACAGGTGAGACAGGAGAGGATCATATTATTTTGATGCAACAATACATTGCAGATATTGCAGAAGCTAAAAAATGTCACTTTTTTCTCCATAATTGTTAACCAGATGCTCCGCAGGGCGTAGCTTTATACGACCGCAGAGGTTGAACCCTGAACGGTTGGGGCAAGTATGGACACAACATTCAAGCTGGATTCAGCTCTAAATTTGGATTGTGATTTAAAAGTTGACACAGCATAGGTTTCTGACACAGAATGAATGTGTTCTAATGAACTTAAAAATTTTATAACAAAGATTTAAGTTGATTCTGGACAAAGAAAGATAACTCCAATTAAAAAAAATTCTTGCAATAAGATATTTCTTGCTTACTATTCTGGACAAAGAAAGATAACTCTAATTAAAAAAAAGATATTTCTTGCCATTGCACAATACTGTGCAATTGAAAAGACTTGCTATTGCACAATACTTAATATAATAATTTTAGATCCTGATTTGGACCAACTTGAAAACTGGGCCCATAATCAAAAATCTAAGTACATGTTTAGATTCAGCATATCAAAGAGGCCCAAGAATTTAATTTTTGTTAAAATCAAACTTAGTTTAATTTAGGACCCTTTGGACCTTTATGTAGGCCAATTTGAAAACGGGACCAAAAATGAAGAATCTACATATATATATACACAGTTAGATTTGGCATATCAAAGAACCCCATTTATTCAATTTTTGATGAAATCAACTAAAGTTTAATTTTGGACCCAGATTTGGACCAACTTGAAAACTGGGCCAATAATCAAGAATCTAAGTACATTTTTAGATTCAACATATCAAAGAACCCAACCGATTCATTTTTGGTCAAAATCAAACTAAGTTTAATTTTGGACCCTTTGGACCTTAATGTAGACCAATTTGAAAACATGACCAAAGTTAAGAATATACATACACAGTTAGATTCGGCATATGCAAGAACCCCAATTATTCAATTTTTATGAAATCAAACAAAGTTTAATTTTGGACCCTTTGGGCCCCTTTTTCCTAAAATGTTGAGACCAAAACTTCCAAAATCAATACCAACCTTCCTTTTATGGTCATAAACCTTGTGTTTAAATTTTATAGATTTCTATTTACTTATACTAACGTTATGGTGCGAAAACCAAGAAAAATGCTTATTTGGGTCCCTTTTTGGCCCCTAATTCCTACACTGTTGGGACCTAAACTCCCAAAATCAATACCAATCCTCTTTTTGTGGTCATAAACATTGTGTTTAAATTTCATTGATTTCTATTGACTTAAACTGAAGTTATTGTGCAAAAACCAAGAATAATGCTTATTTTGGCCCTTTTTTTGCCCCTAATTCCTAAACTGTTGAAACCTAAACTCTCAAAATCAATACCAATCTTCCTTTTGTGGTCATAAACATTGTGTTTAAATTTCATTGATTTCTATTTACTGATACTAACGTTATGGTGCGAAAACCAAGAAAAATGCTTATTTGGGTCCCTTTTTGGCCCCTAATTCCTAAACTGTTGTGACCTAAACTCCCAAAATCAATACCAACCTTTCTTTTATGGTCATAAACCTTGTGTTAAAATTTCATAGATTTCAATTCACTTTTACTAAAGTTAGAGTGCGAAAACTAAAAGTATTCGGACGACGACGACGACAACGACGACGACGACGACGACGCAGACGACGACGCCAACGTGATAGCAATATACGACGAATTTTTTTTCAAAATTTGCGGTCGTATAAAAATAAAAGCATTTGTAAAGTGCTCCAATGTTAGGAGGATCATAAATACAAGAAGTTAATCAGGAGGTACAGTCTTGTTTAGGTTCAAATATACATTTCTTTGATTCAGTTTCTCCTTTAAATGTATGTTCCTGGTATGAAACAAAACAGTTTTTCTAATAAAACTTATAATATTTGAATTATTGCCACCAGAAATGTATTATAAGATTTGACAATATTTATTTTAGGTTATTTCCTACCAAAATTGACTCCCTTTAATTTTTATCAACTTCCTGTTGACCTGTACTTTGACAATATGGCTTTGAACAATAAATACTATTTCAATCCAAGCCATCCTCTAATAGTGTTGATCAAAATATATTTTGCAATAAGTTTTTATTGAAGATTGGTTATCAAACTAGCTATTGGGATATTTATTTTCGAGATTTTGCGTTTCGTTTTTTCATTAATTGTTTTTGTAAATAGCGATTCAAGGACAAGTTATCGTCTAACAGGCTTGTAATAACTCCTGGGACAATTAGAAAACATCCCTTTCCCAATGCTTATTGAACAGTTTAGAAGAAACCACTCTTCAATAATGAAATAATCATAGAAAATTTAGCCGAACATGCTGAAAGAAGGAGGTATAATTATATATGCCATATCATGACTTCGGATTGAAAACATAGTTGTCCGACTGGGTTTATGTTATTAGAAAGAACCTACTGGTTTTCGGATATACAATGTACTCTCTTTATTACTATATCGCTTTGAAAAGACAAACAGGTTTCCTATTGGGAACAGTCTTCCTTAATATCGCGGGGGAAAGGGTACAAATAGGATTTACTTCAATTTTTTTTACAGTCGCCAGCTGGGCGATCAGGATGATAAAATATATTCGCCAAGCTGAAAATCTGGTCGCCATGGGCGACTGGGCGTGCGTTAAGTTTAGTCCTATCAAAATGGTCTCACCATTGACAATAACACCAATGATTTTTAAGGTGTATTTTAAGATTCAGTTACGAAATAAGTGCTCCATTCCCCTATTCTATATGTTTTTACTGGTGCATGTTTCTATAATCAATATGTTTCATTATTCAAAGTTAAGGAAATGTTTAAAAAATGATTTTTATAAAGGGTACACCATGGACACTATTTCCAATGTTTATTATACAGAAAGATGTTGACATTTAGGGAACAAATAATAGAGAATGCACGTAAAAATTTCAAGAAAAAAAATAGATGGCAAATTTTGTATATATACATATCTTATTTTGGACTTTAAATAATTGTATGGTTTGTTTGATATTATCACAATTAGATAATACAAATGCACCAGATCACAAATAAATTGCCGAAATCCTACAACAACATAAAATCCTCAGTGAGCCAACAGTACTACATTACTTTGCTTTCAAGTCGAGTTATCTACCTTACAATATATAACGTAAGACATATTGTTTTCAACAAGGAATTTGCATAAAAAAAAACACAAGACATAAAAATTGATTTTCTGAAGATTCCGCGTACTTTTATTAATTATGAACCCCATAAACCTTAATCATTGTATGCTGTAACACTAACTGCAGCAAAAAAATACCTAAAACACCATAAAAATTTCTTTTCTCAGGATATATCATCTTGTTTTCGGGATGTTACGTTTTTCTCGCGGGAAATCATGGTACCCAAAAATCAGGATCAAGTTGGTTTAATTTTAATATCTAACATAACAATAACACAACCTAAACCGAAACATAAATAGTATTGTTACATTTGTAATTAATCTCTTACTAACCAAGCCTAGCATTACGAGAGTTAATGTCCGACGTAACAATAACTATACAGTATTATATTTCACTTGGTTTCAAGGTAATTGTAGCCAGTGCCATTGATACTCTGTACAATTTGTGAACTGTCTCTGTACAGACCGTCACGCGAAAGACCCTATTTGGTAGTCAAACATACCCTTATCTTGAAAACAAATAAAAGCACTGTTAAACTCAAGGTTCTGTTTGAATTGTGACTGTTAAAGTTGAGTTTGCAAGTCCAAATACCCCCCCCCCCTTTGGGAATTCCTGGCTACGGGCCTGAGTCAAAGATATACTAATTAAAACTTAGAGGCAGATTTGGGAGGAGGGCATGGGGTCCACCCTCCCCCCTTTTTGTGGGAAAAACTTGGTTAGTTAGGGAATCACTGGAGCATGACTGGAAGTCGGCCCCCTCTTATGCAGTCAGTGGATTCGCCACTGCTTGTAAAGTAAAACTATGACGTTTTAGTATTACATGTGTATATTCAAGGATTTGTATAGTCTACTATACAAGTCCTTGGTATATTTTACTGTTGTTTGGAACTAGGACCACCACTGCACCAGCTGGGACCAGCATTTCAACTTGCACGTCTTATTCTAACACATATCTGTGTGTATACACAACATATTTGATATATCTTTGAGTATGCTTGACAAAAAACGTCTATTCTTACCATTTCTTTCACAATCGTTTCAGGAAACATACTTGGACAGGCGGCGGGAAACTATCTAGGTAAGCGGAAGAAGGGATCCCGTAGACCGCCCTACGTCACGATGCATGAATTATGCATATTCTATTTATAGGCTATTTTTAAACGATTCGGAAAATACTAATGCTAAAAATAGAATTTTCTTAACATTTAAAACTATCTTAAAAAAACCGATGCAAAACCATTAAGTTTCATGGAGAGTGGTAAAGGTTATTTTCGTGGAACGTGATCGTGTTTTTTTATTTCACGTTCAACGTGTTTTTACTTTTTTATTTTACGTTCAGTCGTGCAAAACAGCTAGGTGTTCAACATGTTCTATTATAATGAAATTATTATACGTGCTTCGTGATTCAAATATAAAAAAGAAGATGTGGTATGATTGCCAATGAGACAACTATCCACAAAAGACCAAAATGACACAAAAATTAACAACTATAGGTCACCGCACGGCCTTCAACAATGAGCAAAGCCCATATACCGCATAGTCAGCTATAAAAGGACCCAATTAGACAATGTAAAACAATTCAATCGAGAAAACTAACGGCCTTATTTATGTAAAAAAAATAAACGAAAAACAAATATGTAACACATGAACCTACGACAACCACTGAATTCTAGCTAGACTCCTGACTTGGGGCAGGCATATACATAAATAATGTGGCGGGGTTAAACATGTTAGCGGTATCCCAACCCTCACCCTCACCAGTGGCGGATCCAGGAATTTTCATAAGTGGGGGCCCACTGACTGACCTAAGAGGGGGCCCGCTCCAGTCACGCTTCAGTGATTCCTTATATAAGCAACCAATTTTTTTCCCAAAAAGGGGGGGCGGGCCCCCTGGGCACCCCTCTTAATCCGCCTCTGCTCACCTGGGACAGTGGTATAATAGTACAACATAAGGACGAACTATAAAAATCAGTTGAAAATTTCAAAGGCTTAAAAGCTTATTTTGCGTGCTCAGTATTCAAAAAAAATAATTAAAAAAACAACAAGACAGGGATCGTCAACATGGTCAAGAACGAAATTGATTTAATTTTGTTTCCGTGATATGAAATGATAAGGCGGTAAGGCCAATGCTGGTGTTCCTTTATTTGCATTTTAAAAGTTAAGAATATCTTCATATACTTTTTTAAAAGCTGTAAATTATTTATATCATAAATGTGTACACACTAAATTGGGAATATAAAGTAAAACAGAGAGTTCATATATACAAGAGGACAGTGACTCAGTCACAAAAGGTTCACCTTAAAATCTTTTTTTTTCGTGCAACGTTCATGACAGAAATTATTTCACGTTCAACGTGAAATGGTGTCTTAAATAGGAAAATGTCCCGCATTACAGTAGCATATATCATTGTGCCCTCATTAAGCAAATACATATTCCTTTTTAAGATATATATGATATAGATACTTTGATGTAGGCAAATTGAAAAAAAAACATGTAGCTTACAACGTTCTTAGACACGAGACATTTCCTTTACGGGGTGTGAGGGGGTGGTGGTAGTGGGGGTCGGGTGGGGGGGTGTTGGTCTTCGTTTCCCCTGTTAATTGTTTATAATGAAGCTACATTTTCTATTAGGGCGTTTTACAGGATCTTCTGGGCGGTCTACATGATCCCCTGTTGTCTGAACCCTATAGTTCTACTATAGAATGTTCTATAGGAGCTCCTATATTGTTTGTTTATCATGTATATAGCAAAGTACGTTCTACAGGATCACCTGGGCAGTCTATAGGATCCCCTGTTGTCTGAACATTATATATAAACTATAAAAAGTTATATTGGATACCTTATTGTTTGTTTTTGATGTATCTACTAAAGGACTTTCTACGGGATCCCTTGGTCGGTCTGTGTGATCCCCTGCTTTCTCAACATTATGTATCTACTACAAGACGGTCTACAGAATCCCTGTTGTTTGTTTTTCAAGTATATACTAAAGGGCGTTCTACAGGATCCCTTGGTCGGTCTACGGGATCCCCTGTTTTCTCAACATAATATATCTACTATAAGACGTTCTATACGATCCCCTATTGTTTGTTAATCAAGTATATACTAAAGGGCGTTCTACAGGATCCCCTGGGCGGTCTTCGGGATCCCTTGTTTTCTGAACATTATATATCTACTAAAGGACGTTCTATAAGACCCCCTGTTGATTGTTTTTCATGTTTATACTATAGGGCGGTCTACGGGATCCCCTGTTGTCTTTACATTATATATCTACTATAGGACGTTCTAAAGGAGCCCCTATAATGTTTGTTTATTATTTACTAAAGGGCGTTCTACCGGATCCCCTGGCCGTCTAGGATGCCCTGTGGATTGTTTTTTTTATGTTTATACTATATGGCGTTCTACAGGATCCACTGGGCGGTCTACAGGATCCCCGTTTGTTTAAAAATATATATCTACTATAAGACGTTCTAAAGTATCCCCTGTTGTTTGTTTTTCATTTATATACTAAAGGGCGTTCTATAGAATCCCCTGGACGGTCTACAGGATCCCCTGTTTTCTCAACATAATATATCTACTATAGGAAGTTCTATAGGATCCCCTATTGTTTGTTAAGCATGTATATGTTCCGGACCATATGAGTATTTGGACCATACGCGTATGGTCATGACCATATGGGTATATACTCATATGGTCCGACCATACGCGTATGGTCTGACCTTACGCGTATGGTCGGGGTTATTAACAGGTTTACTTCTAGTTGTCACGTCATTATTAAAAAGACACTACCAAAGGTAATTTTAGTATAGATCGATAAAAAAATTAATAATAACAAGATTAACAAAATGAAATAAGCAGTTTCACACAGTAAATTTCATCACTAGTCAAAACTACAGTAAAAACATTGTTTTTTCCTTTTTCGATGTGTTATAATGAGTGAACGGCAAAATGTCGACCTGGGAAGATAACTTCCAAACATATCTTAATGAACTGTTACACAAGAAATCAATTGTTTTACTAAAAACTGACGTAAAAGTTGACGGGATAAAGAGTCTAATAATTTGCTTACTTTTGAAACTTTATATAATTAGCATTTATTTAGCAGTGCAATATTCAGAATTTGTATACTAATACGTGTTTTTGTTGTTAAAAAATGAATGAGGTAACCGGCAAGAACCCTAGTTTAATTTTCTAAGTTGTCTTGTGATATGATGCACTTCAGTCGTGTTACGATATTGGAGATCTAGAGCTTTTTAAAAACATCTTAGACACATCGGAATGACCCAAGAACTAAGAAAAGCTATGGTACCGTATGGAAGTAAATGTCACTCTACGCATACAAGCAAGAATACCATTAGCAATGACAAGTAGCTTTGGCATAATTATTTACTGCTATTTGAAGTGTAAATAATACTATTGCATGAACAAATCATTGTTTTTTATCAAGTTTTCTAATGCATATTATTGAAAAACAAATACCTTTATGGTCCAAATACTCATATGGTCCGGCCCGTTAATAAGCAAACGAGTATCATACTCATATGGTCCGACCATATGAGTATACACTTATGGTCATGACCATACGCGTATGGTCCAAATACTCATATGGTCCGGAACATATATACTAAACTGCGTTCCACAGGATCCCCTGTTTTCTCAACATAATATATCTAATATAAGACGTTCTATAGGATCCCCTATTGTTGTTAATCATGTATATACTAAAGAGTGTTCTACAGGATCCCTTGGACGGTCTTCAGGATACTATGTTGTCTTTACATTATATATGTACTAAATGACGTTCAATAAGACCCCCTGTTGATTGTTTTTCATGTTTATACTATAGGGCGTTCTACATGATCCCCTGGGCGGTCTACAGGATCCCCTGGGCGGTCTACATGATCCCCTGTTGTATTTACATTATATATGTACTAAAGGACGTTCTATAAGATCCCCTATTGTTGTTAATCATGTATATACTAAAGTGCGTTCTACAGGATCCCCTGGGCGGTCTACAGAATCCCCTGTTTTCTCAACATCATATATCTACTATAAGACGTTCGATAGGATCCCCTTTTGTTGTTAATAATGTATATACTGAAGGGCGTTTCTACATGATCCCCTGGGTGGTCTACAGGATCCCCTGTTTTCTCAACATAAAATATCTACTATAAGACGTTCAATAGGATCCCCTATTGTTGTTAATCATGTATATACTGAAGGGCGTTTCTACAGGATCCCCTGGGCGGTCTACAGGATCCCCTGTTTTCTCAACATAATACATCTACTATAAGACGTTCTATAGGATCCCCTATTGTTGTTAATCATGTATATACTAAAGAGTGTTCTACAGGATCCCTTGGGCGGTCTTCAGGATACTATGTTGTCTTTACATTATATATGTACTAAATGACGTTCTATAAGACCCCCTGTTGATTGTTTTTCATGTTTATACTATAGGTCGTTCTACATGATCCCCCTGGTCTGTCTACAGGATCCCCTGTTGTATTAACATTATATATCAACTATAGGACGTTCTATAAGATCCCCTTTATTGTTTGTTTATTATTTATATACTAAAGGGCGTTCTTCAGGAACCCCTGGGCGGTCTACAGGATGCCCTGTTGATTGTTTTTTATGTTTATACTATAAGGCGTTCTACAGGATCCAATGGGCGGTCTCCAGGATCCCCGTTTGTTTAAAAAATATATCTACTATAAGACGTTCTAAAGTATCCCCTGTTGTTTGTTTTTCATTTATATACTAAATGGCGTTCTACAGAACACGCTGGGCGGTCTACATGATCCCCTGTTTTCTCAACATTATATATCTACTATAAGACGTTCTATAGGATCCCTATTGTTTGTTAATCATGTATATACTAAAGTGCGTTCTACAGGATCCCCTGGGCGGTCTACAGAATCCCCTGTTTTCTCAACATCATATATCTACTATAAGACGTTCGATAGGATCCCCTTTTGTTGTTAATAATGTATATACTGAAGGGCGTTTCTACATGATCCCCTGGGTGGTCTACAGGATCCCCTGTTTTCTCAACATAAAATATCTACTATAAGACGTTCAATAGGATCCCCTATTGTTGTTAATCATGTATATACTAAAGAGTGTTCTACAGGATCCCTTGGGCGGTCTTCAGGATACTATGTTGTCTTTACATTATATATGTACTAAATGACGTTCTATAAGACCCCCTGTTGATTGTTTTTCATGTTTATACTATAGGTCGTTCTACATGATCCCCCTGGTCTGTCTACAGGATCCCCTGTTGTATTAACATTATATATCAACTATAGGACGTTCTATAAGATCCCCTTTATTGTTTGTTTATTATTTATATACTAAAGGGCGTTCTTCAGGAACCCCTGGGCGGTCTACAGGATGCCCTGTTGATTGTTTTTTATGTTTATACTATAAGGCGTTCTACAGGATCCAATGGGCGGTCTCCAGGATCCCCGTTTGTTTAAAAAATATATCTACTATAAGACGTTCTAAAGTATCCCCTGTTGTTTGTTTTTCATTTATATACTAAATGGCGTTCTACAGAACACGCTGGGCGGTCTACATGATCCCCTGTTTTCTCAACATTATATATCTACTATAAGACGTTCTATAGGATCCCTATTGTTTGTTAATCATGTATATACTAAAGGGCGTTCTACAGGATCCCTTGAGCGGTCTTTAGAATACTATGTTGTATTTACAGTATATATGTACTAAATGGCGTTCTATACGACTTCCTGTTGGTTGTTTTTCATGTTTATACTATAGGGCGTTCTACAGGATCCCTGGGCGGTCTACAGGATCCCCTGTTGTCTTTACATTATATATCTACTATATGACATTATATAGGATCCCCTATATTGTTTGTTTATTATTTATATACTAAAGGGCGTTCTACACGATCCCCTGGGCGGTCTACAGGATTTCCTGTGGATTGTTTTTTATGTTTATACTATAGGGCGTTCTACAGGATCCACTGGGCGGTCTACAGGATCCCCTGTTTTCTCAACATAATATATCTACTATAAGACGTTCTATAGGATCCTCTATTGTTTGTTAATCATGTATACACTGAAGGGCGTTCCACAGGATCCCCTGGGCGGTCTACATGATCCCCTGTTGTCTCAACATAATATATCTACTTTAAGACGTTCTATAGGATCCCCTATTGTTTGTTAATCATGTATACACTAAAGGGCGTTCTACAGGATCCCTTGGGCAGTCTTCAGAATACTATGTTGTCTTTACATTATATATGTACTAAATGACGTTCTATAAGATCCCCTGTTGATTGTTTTTCATGTTTATACTATAGGGCGTTCTACATGATCCCCTGGGCGGTCTACAGGATCCCCTGTTGTATTTACATTATATATCAACTATAGGACGTTCTAAAGGATCCCCTATATTGTTTGTTTATTATTTATATACTAAAGGGCGTTCTACCGGATCCCCTGAGCGGTCTTCAGGATCTCTTGTTGTCTGAACATTATATATCTACTATAGGACGTTCTATAGAATCCCCTATATTGTTTGTTTATTATTTATATACTAAAGGCCGTTCTACAGGATCCCCTTGGCGGTCTTCAGGATCCCTTGTTGTCTGAACATTATATATCTACTAATGGACGTTCTATAAGACCCCTGTTGATTGTTGTTCATGTTTATACTATAGGGCGGTCTACAGGATCCCCTGTTGTCTTTACATTTTATATGTACTATAGGACGTTCTATAGGATACCCAATATTGTTTGTTTATTATTTATATACTAAAGGGCGTTCTACTGGATCCCCTGGGCGGTCTACATGATGCCCTGTTGATTGTTTTTTATGTTTAAACTATAGGGCATTCTACATGATCCTCTGGGCGGTCTACAGGATTCCCTGTTGTCTTTACATTAAATATGTACTATAGGACGTTCTATAGGATCCCCTATATTGTTTGTTTATTATTTATATACTAACCCAAGGGCGTTCTGTCGGATCCCCTGGGCGGTCTACAGGATGCCCTGTTGATTGTTTTTTATGTTTATACTATAGGGCGTTCTACAGGATCTATTGGGCGGTCTACAGGATCCCCGTTTGTTTAAAAATACATATCTACTATAAGACGTTCTTAAGTATCCCTTGATGTTTGTTTTTCATTTATATACTAAAAGGGCGTTCTACAGGATCCCCTGGGCGGTTTACAGGATCCCCGGTTTTCTAAACATTATATATCCATCATAGGACGTTCTATAGGATCCCCTGTTGATTGTTTTTCATGTTTATACTATAGGCCGTTCTACAGGATCTCCTGTTGTCTGAGCATTATATATTCTTTAGGATCCTCTGTTTGATTTGTATGCATCTAGTATAGGACCTGCTATGGGTTCCCCTGTTTTTAAACATGTATCATATTTACATATATACTAGGGGGCGTTTTGTAGGATCCCCTGTTGTTTAATAGTCGTGTATCTGCATTCTGTAGGACGTTCTATAGGGTCTCCGGGGCGGTTTTTAGAATCACCTGCTGTTTGTTCATTATGTTTCTAGTATAAGACGTTCTTTAAGATCCCTTAGATCGTCTATATGTTCCCCTGTTGGTTGTTAATCATGCATCAATAACAGGGCGTTCTACAGGATAGCTTGTTGTATTATAATTGTGCATCTGCTATAGGGCTTTCTATATGATCCCCGGTCGGCCTATAAGATCCCCTATTGTTTTATAATCGTGAATCTGCTATAGGGCGTTCTATAGAATCCTTGGGTCGTTCTAAAGGACCCCCTGTTGTTTGTTCACCATGTATTTTCCAGATGGTGTTCGATATAATCCAAAGGTCGATCTAAGGGAGCCCCAGTTGTTTGTTTATCATGTATCTACAATAGGGCGTTCTATAGAATTCCCTGGGCGGTCTGTATGATCTCGTATTGTTTAATAATCGTGCATCTGCTATAGGGCGTTCTTTAAGATCCCTGGGTCGATCCATAGAATCTCTAGGTTGGTCTATAGGAGCCATGTTGTTTGTTCATAATATTACATATTGATATTGTCGTTATTTTCAATACTTATTTTGTTTGACCAACTATGTAATTGAGATATCTTTTTTTAATCATTTACTGTTGATGATATTGATATCGTTCGATGATATTGTTCGAAATATGCCTATTGATATTCTATGCATTATTACTATTTGTATAACAGTTGTATGGGCCATTGCCAATTATTGTAATTGTGTTTGTGCCAATAAAATATTTGTATTTGTATTTGTATTTGTATTGGAGGGCGTTCTACAGGGTCCCCTGGGCGGTCTATAGGATTCCCTGTGGTTTAATAATTGTGTATCTGCTATACGGTGTTCTATAGGATCCCGTTGTTTGGTAATCATGTATCTACTAGGGAGCGTCCTATGGGATCCCCTATTGTATCTATATGATCACCTGTTGTGCAATATTCGTGTATTTGCTATAGGGCGTTCTATAGGATCCCCTGTTCGTTGTTCATGTATCTATAACAGGATGTTCTATACGATACCCTGGGCGGTTTATAGGATCCCCGGGTCGGTCTTAAGATCCCCTCTTGTTTTTAATAATCGTGCATCTGCTATAGGACGTCCTTTGTTATCCCTTTCAAAGGGGGCATATTAATGTTCGTTTCTTCTTTTTTTTTCATTTCGTTTATAATATATCTTCTTAAGTGTATAATATATCTTATTGAATTAATAAGATATCTTATAAAGTATATAAGCTATGTTTTAAAGTTGATAAGATATCTTATAAAAGGTAAATTATATAAAATGTCTTATATATTATATATTATATGAGATATATTTTATATTTTATTATTATATAGAATCTATTATCATTAATAGACAGTGCATCATCAATTTATCGGAAAGGGATATTAAAAGACGGGCCAATTTATTTTCTCCTGTCTGTACAAATCCATAAGAATACGAAAACAAATAGAAATGCCGTTGAGAGCAAAGGCGGATGTCATACTGTTCTCAAGTTGCCAAACGACCTTTCCATTGCTAGGTTACCGTCAGCAATTTTGAAATAAAATTTATACTAAAAAAAACTACCTACTGCTAGGTACATGTAGTTCTGAGGATCATACAAATTGTTGACACCTACTTTGTATATTGAATATCATGGTTCTATGCTCAGGAATACAAGAACTATATACAATAAACATAAAAAAAAATACTGTTGACCAGTGTTTATAGTAATAGAGACCATCTGGGACAATCCCCTTATTAAAAAGCACAACTTTATATAATGGTTTACATTATGCCATAATTCCATAAAAATGAATGTGTCTATCCTTTTCCCAGAACTTGTCGGAACAATAACATTATGGGGAAAAAGAAAAGAAAAAGAAAAAAAAAACAATAACAATATGCGGGTTGAAAGGGATAACATAGAACGCTTTGTAGCAGATGCAAGGTCATTAAACAATAGGGGATCCTATAGACAGACCCGGGGATCCTATAGAACGCACTATAGAATATGCGCGATTATTAAACAAAAGGGAATCATATAGACCGCCAAGGTATAAACAATAGCGGATCCTATAGACAGACCCGGTGATCCTATATAATGCACTATAGAATATGCACGATTATTAAACAAAAGGGGGTCCTGTAGATTGCCCAGGGGAACGTATAGAACAACCTGTTATAGATACATTATGAACAAACAACTGGGGATCCTATAGACCGCCCCGGGGATCCTTTAGAACGCCCTATAGCAGATACACAATTATTAGACCACAAGGGATCATAAAGAACGCCTATGGGAGCATATATAACGCCCTCTAATAGATACATGATGAAAAAACTACATGGCTCCTATAGACACACCCACGGATTTTATGGAACATCCTCTAGAAGAAACATGTTGAACAAACAACAGAGGATCCTATGGACCGACCCAAGATCCCAAAGAATTCCCTATGGCAGATGCGCGATTATTAAACACTACGAGATCCTATAGACCGCCTAGGGGATCCTATAGAACAACCTGTTATAGATTCATGATTAACAACCAACAGGGGATCCTATAGAACGCCCCCGGGAACCTATAGAACGCCTTATAGCAGATACATATAGATTATTACATTGAGACAAGTGGATTATCGGTGTTATCCAATCGAGATAGTTAAATTATCAATTTTAAAGACCGAGCCTCGGCGAGGACTTTAAAATTTATAATTTAACTATCGAGATTGGATAAATCCGATAATCCACGCGTTACTATGTAATAATCTGTTTCTCTAATGAGAAAAATTAAAATTTTTCTTTTTTCTTAAACAAAATCCCCTTCGAGTGCCTTCCACTTTCCACGAAGTTGTCAATTTCATTAACACCTGTTAGAACATTTTGGTCATTTCAGGGCGCTGAGAAAGGTTATGACCCTTTGACTCACCCAATCATCTTCTGAGATCACTCGCAACCACATGTTGATTAAATTTTTTTATACAATGGGTTCGGAAAGGGATATTTTCCCACAGAATTAGAGAAACGATTATAACACAACAGGTGATCCCATAGAACGCTCGCTGGTAGATTAATCTAGTGAATACATGATAACCAACAATGGGATCCTATAAAACGCCCCGGGGATTATATAGAACGCCCTTTACAGATACACAGCTATTAAAACGCCCTCTAATAGATACATGATGAAAAAACTACATGGCTCCTATAGACACACCCACGGATTTTATGGAACATCCTCTAGAAGAAACATGTTGAACAAACAACAGAGGATCCTATGGACCGACCCAAGATCCCAAAGAATTCCCTATGGCAGATGCGCGATTATTAAACACTACGAGATCCTATAGACCGCCTAGGGGATCCTATAGAACAACCTGTTATAGATTCATGATTAACAACCAACAGGGGATCCTATAGAACGCCCCCGGGAACCTATAGAACGCCTTATAGCAGATACATATAGATTATTACATTGAGACAAGTGGATTATCGGTGTTATCCAATCGAGATAGTTAAATTATCAATTTTAAAGACCGAGCCTCGGCGAGGACTTTAAAATTTATAATTTAACTATCGAGATTGGATAAATCCGATAATCCACGCGTTACTATGTAATAATCTGTTTCTCTAATGAGAAAAATTAAAATTTTTCTTTTTTCTTAAACAAAATCCCCTTCGAGTGCCTTCCACTTTCCACGAAGTTGTCAATTTCATTAACACCTGTTAGAACATTTTGGTCATTTCAGGGCGCTGAGAAAGGTTATGACCCTTTGACTCACCCAATCATCTTCTGAGATCACTCGCAACCACATGTTGATTAAATTTTTTTATACAATGGGTTCGGAAAGGGATATTTTCCCACAGAATTAGAGAAACGATTATAACACAACAGGTGATCCCATAGAACGCTCGCTGGTAGATTAATCTAGTGAATACATGATAACCAACAATGGGATCCTATAAAACGCCCCGGGGATTATATAGAACGCCCTTTACAGATACACAGCTATTAAACCACAGGGGATCATATCGACCGCCCATGGGAGCATATATATAACGCCCTCAAATATAACGCCCTCAAATATATACATGAAAAACAAACAACAGTTTAAGCTATAGAACGTCCCATAGTAGATATATAGTATTCAAACAACAGGGGGTCCTGTAGAGGGTCTTTTAGTAGATATATAATGTTCAGACAACAGGGGATCCTGTAGACCACCCAGGGGATCCTGTAGAACGCCCCTTAGTATATACACGATAAACAGATATATGGGATCCTATAAAACGTTATATAGTAGATATATAATGTTCAGACAAAAGAGGATACTGTAGAACGGATAAACACGAACAACACCAAAAGGGGACCCTATAGAACGTCCTATTTTAGATATATACCGTTGAGAAAACAGGAGATCCTGCAGACCACACAAGGGATTATAAAAGCCAAAAAGTATATACATGAAAAACAAACTACAGGGGACCTATAGAATTTCCTTTCTCAGATGCATAATTTTTAACAAAAGAGGATCCTGTAGACCCGCCCTGGGGATCCTGTAGAACGACCTATAGTAGAAACGTGAAAAAACAATCAATAGGGGGTCTTATACAACGTCCTTTAATATATATATAATGTTAAGACAACAGGGGATCGTGTAGACCGCCCAATGAATGAACAACAAACAACAGGGGATCCCGCAAACCGCCCAGGGGATACTGTAGAGCGCCCTATAGTATAAACCTGACTAACAAACAACAGGGGATCCTTTAGAACGTCTTATCGTAGGTATATAATGTTGAGAAAACAGGGGATCCTGTAGACCGCCAAGGGGATCTTGTAGAACGCCCGATAGTATAAACCTGAACAACAAACAACAGGGGATCCTATGGAACGTCTTATAGTTGATAAATCATGTTGAGAAAACATGGGACCCTGCAAACCGCCCAGGGGATACTGTAGAGCTCCTTATAGTATAAACCTGACTAACAAACAACAGGGGATCCTATAGAACGTCTTATCGTAGATATATAATGTTGAGAAAACAGGGGATCCTGTAGTCCGCTTAGGGGATCTTGTAGAACGCCCGATAGTATAAACCTGAACAACAAACAAAAGGGGATCATATAGAACGTCTTTTAGTAGATAAATAATGTTGAGAAAACAGGGGATCCTGCAGACCGCTCAGGGGATACTGTAGAACGCCCTATAGTATAAACATGAACAACAAACAACAGGGGATCCTATAGAACGTCTTACAGTAGATAAATAATGTTGAGAAAACAGGGGATCCTGCAGACCGCCCAGGGGATACTGTAGAACGCCTAATAGTATAAACATGAACAACAAACAACAGGGGATCCTATAGAACGTCTCATAGTAGATAAGTAATGTTGAGAAAATAGGGGATCCTGCAGACCGCCCAGGGGATACTGTAAAACGCCCTATAGTATATACTTGAAAAATAAACAACAGGGGATCATATAGAACGTCTTATAGTAGATAAATAATTCTGAGAAAAAAGGGGTTCCTGCAGACCACCCAGGGGATACTGTAGAACGCTCTACAGTATGAACAACAAACAACAGGGGGCCCTATAAAACGTCTTATAGTGGATATATAATGTTGAGAAAACAGGGGACCCTGCAAACCGCCCAGGGGATACTGTAGAGCTCCCTATAGTATAAACCTGACTAACAAACAACAGGGTATCCTATAGAACGTCTTATCGTAGATATATAATGTTGAGAAAACAGGGGATCCTGTAGTCCGCCTAGGGGATCTTGTAGAACGCCCGATAGTATAAACCTGAACAACAAACAAAAGGGGATCATATAGAACGTCTTTTAGTAGATAAATAATGTTGAGAAAACAGGGGATCCTGCAGACCGCTCAGGGGATACTGTAGAACGCCCTATAGTATAAACATGAACAACAAACAACAGGGGATCCTATAGAACGTCTTACAGTAGATAAATAATGTTGAGAAAACAGGGGATCCTGCAGACCGCCCAGGGGATACTGTAGAACGCCCTATAGTATAAACATGAACAACAAACAACAGGGGATCCTATAGAATGTCTCATAGTAGATAAGTAATGTTGAGAAAATAGGGGATCCTGCAGACCGCCCAGGGGATACTGTAAAACGCCCTATAGTATATACTTTAAAAATAAACAACAGGGGATCATATAGAACGTCTTATAGTAGATAAATAATTCTGAGAAAACAGGGGTTCCTGCAGACCGCCCAGGGGATACTGTAGAACGCTCTACAGTATAAACAACAAACAACAGGGGACCCTATAAAACGTCTTATAGTGGATATATAATGTTGAGAAAACAGGGGACCCTGCAAACCGCCCAGGGGATACTGTAGAGCTCCCTATAGTATAAACCTGACTAACAAACAACAGTGTATGCTATAGAACGTCTTATCGTAGATATATAATGTTGAGAAAACAGGGGATCCTGTAGTCCGCCTAGGGGATCTTGTAGAACGCCCGATAGTATAAACCTGAACAACAAACAAAAGGGGATCATATAGAACGTCTTTTAGTAGATAAATAATGTTGAGAAAACAGGGGATCCTGCAGACCGCTCAGGGGATACTGTAGAACGCCCTATAGTATAAACATGAACAACAAACAACAGGGGATCCTATAGAACGTCTTACAGTAGATAAATAATGTTGAGAAAACAGGGGATCCTGCAGACCGCCCAGGGGATACTGTAGAACGCCCTATAGTATAAACATGAACAACAAACAACAAACAACAGGGGATCCTATAGAACGTCTCATAGTAGATAAGTAATGTTGAGAAAATAGGGGATCCTGCAGACCGCCCAGGGGATACTGTAAAACGCCCTATAGTATATACTTGAAAAATAAACAACAGGGGATCATATAGAACGTCTTATAGTAGATTAATAATTCTGAGAAAACAGGGGTTCCTGCAGACCGCCCAGGGGATACTGTAGAGCGCTCTACAGTATGAACAACAAACAACAGGGGACCCTATAAAACGTCTTATAGTGGATATATAATGTTGAGAAAACAGGGGACCCTGCAAACCGCCCAGGGGATACTGTAGAGCTCCCTATAGTATAAACCTGACTAACAAACAACAGGGTATCCTATAGAACGTCTTATCGTAGATATTTAATGTTGAGAAAACAGGGGATCCTGTAGTCCGCCTAGGGGATCTTGTAGAACGCCCGATAGTATAAACCTGAACAACAAACAAAAGGGGATCATATAGAACGTCTTTTAGTAGATAAATAATGTTGAGAAAACAGGGGATCCTGCAGACCGCTCAGGGGATACTGTAGAACGCCCTATAGTATAAACATGAACAACAAACAACAGGGGATCCTATAGAACGTCTTACAGTAGATAAATAATGTTGAGAAAACAGGGAATCCTGCAGACCGCCCAGGGGATACTGTAGAACGCCCTATAGTATAAACATGAACAACAAACAACAGGGGATCATATAGAACGTCTTATAGTAGATAAATAATTCTGAGAAAACAGGGGTTCCTGCAGACCGCCCAGGGGATACTGTAGAGCGCTCTACAGTATGAACAACAAACAACAGGGGACCCTATAAAACGTCTTATAGTAGATATATAATGTTGAGAAAACAGGGGACCCTGCAAACCGCCCAGGGGATACTGTAGAGCTCCCTATAGTATAAACCTGACTAACAAACAACAGGGTATCCTATAGAACGTCTTATCGTAGATATATAATGATGAGAAAACAGGGGATCCTGTAGTCCGCCTAGGGGATCTTGTAGAACGCCCGATAGTATAAACCTGAACAACAAACAAAAGGGGATCCTATAGAACGTCTTTTAGTAGATAAATAATGTTGAGAAAACAGGGGATCCTGCAGACCGCCCAGGGGATACTGTAGAACGCCCTATAGTATAAACATGAACAACAAACAACAGGGGATCCTATAGAACGTCTCATAGTAGATAAGTAATGTTGAGAAAATAGGGGATCCTGCAGACCGCCCAGGGGATACTGTAAAACGCCCTATAGTATATACTTGAAAAATAAACAACAGGGGATCATATAGAACGTCTTATAGTAGATAAATAATTCTGAGAAAACAGGGGATCCTGCAGACCGCCCAGGGGATACTGTAGAACGCTCTACAGTATGAACAACAAACAACAGGGGACCCTATAGAACGTCTTATAGTAGATATATAATGTTGAGAAAACAGGGAATCCTGTAGACCGCCAAGGGGATCTTGTAGAACGCCCGATAGTATAAACCTGAACAACAAACAACAGGGGATCCTATGGAACGTCTTATAGCAGATAAATAATGTTGAGAAAACATGGGACCCTGCAAACCGCCCAGGGGATACTGTAGAGCTCCCTATAGTATAAACCTGACTAACAAACAACAGGGGATCCTATAGAACGTCTTATCGTAGATATATAATGTTGAGAAAACAGGGGATCCTGTAGTCCGCCTAGGGGATCTTGTAGAACGCCCGATAGTATAAACATGAACAACAAACAAAAGGGGATCATATAGAACGTCTTTTAGTAGATAAATAATGTTGAGAAAACAGGGGATCCTGCAGACCGCCCAGGGGATACTGTAGAACGCCCTATAGTAAAAATATGAACAACAAACAACAGGGGATCCTATAGAACGTCTTACTGTAGATAAATAATGTTGAGAAAACAGGGGAGCCTGCAGACCGCCCAGGGGATACTGTAGAACGCCCTATAGTATAAACATGAACAACAAACAACAGGGGATCCTATAGAACGTCTCATAGTAGATAAGTACTGTTGAGAAAATAGGGGATCCTGCAGACCGCCCAGGGGATACTGTAAAACGGCCAATAGTATATACTTGAAAAATAAACAACAGGGGATCATATAGAACGTCTTATAGTAGATAAAAAATTCTGAGAAAACAGGGGATCCTGCAGACCGCCCAGGGGATACTGTAGACCGCTCTACAGAATGAACAACAAACAACAGGGGACCCTATAGAACGTCTTATAGTAGATATATAATGTTGAGAAAACAGGGGACCCTGCAAACCGCCCAGGGGATACTGTATTACAGTATGAACAACAAACAACAGGGGACCCTATAGAACGTCTTATAGTAGATATATAATGTTGAGAAAACAGGGAATCCTGTAGACCGCCTAGGGAATCCTGTAGAACGCCCTATAGTGTACACTTGAAAAACAGACAACAGGGGATTCTTTAGAACGTCTTATAGTAGATACATAATGTTGAGAAAATTTGTGATCCTGCAGACCGCCCAGGGGATACTGTAGAGCGCCCTATAGTATAAACATGAACAACAAACAACAGGGGATCCTATAGAACGTCTTATAGTATATAAGTAATGTTGAGAAAACAGGGGATCCTGCAGACCGCCCAGGGGATACTGTAGAACGCCCTATAGTATACACTTGAAAAACAATCAACAGGGGGTCTTATGAGCGTCCTATAGTAGATATATGATGTTAAGACAACAGGGGATACTGTAGATCGCCCTATAGTATAAACATGAACAACAAACAACAGGGGATCCTATAGAACGTCTCATAGTAGATAAGTAATGTTGAGAAAATAGGGGATCCTGCAGACCGCCCAGGGGATACTGTAAAACGCCCTATAGTATATACTTGAAAAATAAACAACAGGGGATCATATAGAACGTCTTATAGTAGATAAATAATTCTGAGAAAACAGGGGATCCTACAGACCACCCAGGGGATACTGTAGAACGCTCTACAGTATGAACAACAAACAACAGGGGACCCTATAGAACGACTTATAGTAGATATATAATGTTGAGAAAACAGGGAATCCTGTAGACCGCCTAGGGAATCTTGGAGAGCGCCCTATAGTATACACTTGAAAAACAAACAACAGGGGATCCTATAGAACGTCTTATAGTAGATATATAATGTTGAGAAAAAAAGGGGATCCTGTAGACCGCCTAGGGAATCCTGTAGAACGCCCTATAGTATACACTTGAAAAACAGACAACAGGGGATCCTTTAGAACGTCATATAGTAGATACATAATGTTGAGAAAATTTGTGATCCTGCAGACCGCCCAGGGGATACTGTAGAGCGCCCTATAGTATAAACATGAACAACAAACAACAGGGGATCCTATAGAACGTCTTATAGTATATAAGTAATGTTGAGAAAACAGGGGATCCTGCAGACCGCCCAGGGGATACTGTAGAACGCCCTATAGTATACACTTGAAAAACAATCAACAGGGGGTCTTATGAGCGTCCTATAGTAGATATATGATGTTAAGACAACAGGGGATACTGTAGAGCGCCATATAGTATAAACCTGAACAACAAACAACAGGGGATCCTATAGAACGTCTTATAGTATATAAGTAATGTTGAGAAAACAGGTGATCCTGCAGACCGCCCAGGGGATACTGTAGAACGCCCTATAGTATAAACATGAACAACAAACAACAGGGGATCCTATAGAAAGCCTTATAGTGTTAACATGACAATTAAACAACAGCTTTCTTAAATGCATAATTTTCATAAACAACAGGGGATCAAGTAGAACGCCCTATGATATAGACTTGAAAAACAAACAACAGGAGATCCTGTAGAACGTTGTCTTAGCCTAGACGATACATCAAAAACAAACAATAGGGTATCCTATAGAACGGTCTATAGTTTATATATAATGTTGAGAAAACAGGGGATCCCACATACCGACCAAGGGATCCAGTAGAGAGTCCTTTAGTATAAACATGATAAACAAAGAACAGGGGATAGTAGATACATCAAAAGCAAACAATAGGATATCCTTATAGTTTAAATATAATGTTCAGACAACAGGGGATCTGGAGAACACCCCCTTTAGTATATACATGATAAACAAACAATATGGAATCCTATATATTTTTTATAAATAAAGGGCATAAAATCAGATAAAATTGATTTACATAATTGGTAACAACAACAATAATAGAGGCATATACATATATATATTGAATATAAGCATTGGTCAGAATCAAGCCAAAAACCACATATATATATTGTGAATAAAAGAATAATAAAATTACATTATATATGTATGTATTCTCAAAGAGTTTACATGACTTAGTGTCAGTGTTCATACCTGATCTCCTTAATTCAAAACAATCACCATTATAACAGACCAGTTCTTCCATAAGAGTAACATTTTCCTGGGTCAAGAGCCATAAAAATTTAAAAGATTTATTCAAATTTATAAAATTATAACAATTGTTAGAAATGTCTTGGAAAAAATCGCCCCTTTGAATATCATAAAGAGGGCATTCTAATAAAACATGAAGCTCATCTTCAACTTTACCGAGTGAGCAATTAGAACAAAGACACTCAGATCTTTCTATATGTTTTTTTTGAATATCTGTTTGTCTCAACTTTTAAAGAGTGAGCGCTTATTCTTAATTTACAAATTGACTGTCTTTTTTTTTAAGTCCTGTAATTCTAAATATTTTTCTTTCTTAAAACATTTTTTTCCCTTTTTCGGAGTTAATTGTTTGATACTTCAGTTTATTCCAAACTGTGAAATAACTTTTACATAGTTTTTTTTTTAACATATACTGACATAAAGAACCACTTGATTGGTCAAAATTGGGCAATCTCTCTCTGAATATAATCCCTTCTTTCAAACGTCCCAGTCTATGACAATATTTTAACATTGGTAAAATTATAGTAAAATGCATAGGAAATCTACCAATCGCTGACATTACAGCTATATTACTTGACTTTCTGTTTACACCAAGAAGATATTTCATAAATTTGGTATGAGATTTTTCAGAAGAATCCTGACGAAAAACTTGTTCCTAAAGAACGTTCTATACTACAGTAGATATATATATAATATTCTGGCAACAAGGGGTCATGTAGACTGCCCAGGGGATCCTGTAGAACGTCCTTTAGTGTATACACGATAAACAAACAATAAAAGGGATCCTATAGAACGTTCTGTAGTAGATATATAAGGTTCAGACAGCAGTGGATCATGTAGAACGACCAGGGGATCCTGTAGAACGCCCTAACAGTAGCTTTATTGCAAACAAGTAACAATGGTTCCTATAGAACGTCCAGCTATAGTAGAATGGTCAGGCAACAGGGGTCAGATTACAGATTCGTTTCTTTAAACGAAGACCAGTTTAAACACCCTCTCACACTCCTGTATAGCCTTAGTACGTGTAACATGTTTAACATGTGTAAGCTACATCTTTTTTCAATTTGCCTACATAAAAATACTCTTTTAAACGGATAATAAAAATATTATATACTCCATAGTATATCCAAAGCCATGGGACCGCATGCATGTGACATTTGCAGGTCTTTGATTAACATAATTAAGGCACTAATTACTACTGTTTATCATATCTATATGAAATGTATCATGTGCATTTTAAAAAGGAATCTGTATATGATATTTGCACAATGATATATGCTACTGTAATGCGGTACATTTTCCTTTTTTTCATGTGATATAAATAAATAAAGCAAATGCACCGTGTTACATGAAAGTTAATGATTTTGAATCCTTTTTTTAATAGTTGTACATGTTGAGAATATTCTATTTTTAGAATAAGTATTTTCAGAATCGTTTATAAATAGCCTATAAATAGAATATGCATAATTCATGAATCGTGACGTAGGGCGGTCTACGGGATCCCTTCTTCCGCTTACCAACTATCTACTATGCATAATATACAACTCGTTGCAGGACTTGTTTCCGGAAAATTTTCTGATAGGATTTTTTTTTTTAAAGTTTTGCTGTCTAGAGAACAACACTATAACTTCGAATCGCAGATTCCTATATAGCGTCAAGGTCTGTTTCCGCTCGTCGGTAGTAGATAGATTCCGTTTTCTGAAATAAAGCCGACCCCTCGTTTGAAAAATCCTGGACTCGCCCCGACTGCTCCATAGCCTCTTATATTGTAAACAAAAATGCTGTAAACAATTTCATAATGGGATTTCGTAATGAGATTAAATGACTCTGAATTGTTCAATGTACTAGTACTAAATGTGATCATGTGAACAGTTTTCTTGAATGAAAACAAAAAATGTTGCATTCCAAAACATTATTCGTTTTGCAGTATGAAGATCACATAGAAAAAATGACGAAAAAATCTGACATTTGGTCGTCAATCGGCAATACTGATACAAATAAATATTAGTGACCGCTGTCGACAATAAACTAGCAATTGATATTAATATAAATCATAAACAAATGTTGTTTGTAGAAAATTTATGAGGGGGGATAGGAGGGGTCCTGATCCCGAAATCCCGAGCTTAAAAACACCAAATCCCGAAATCCCGAATTTAAATAAAGTAAATCCCGACGTCCCGAAATTCGAAAAAAAAATTTCCCGGATCCCGAAAGGGTCAATCCCGAAATCCCGAAATTAAAAAACACCCGATCCCGGAGTCCCGATAAAGGTCCTATCCCCCCTCATTTATGGAAGTACAACACAGAAAAACACAAAAAATAGTTACAATTAAAAGAAAACAAAAAATAAGGGATTTTGAAAAAAGGAGGAGGGCAAAAAAATGTCCTGTCTATAAGTTCAATGACACTCCGGATGGCGCCTGCTACTTCAAATAGTACTCTAGATAGATGCTAATTTTCCGTCTTTACTACGCATACTATGTCATGTCAATGTTGTTTACTTTTTTAAATATTTTTTTTAATGAACAATGTTTAACTATACCTAAAAAAAAGACGAACGATTTGTGCCTAAATTGTTGTTTTAGTGTAGGTGTTGTCATACAGAGGAAATTAATCAATAAAAGAGAGGCGAAAGATACCAGAGGAACATTCAAACTCATAAGCCGAAAAACAAACTGACAACGCCATGGCTTAAAAAGAAAAGACCAACAAACAAATAATAACTTACATAAAAATAAAATAGAAAAACTAAAGACTGAGCAACACGAACCCCATAAAAACTGAGGTTGATCTCATGTGCCCTGGAATTATTAACAGATCCTACTCCACATTCGGTAACCGTCGTGTAGCTCATGTTAGTACAAATCCTTAATAACTACGGTCTAATTCGGTAGGTCACATTCAGGAAAATAATTTATGTCTAGGTCACCTGACTGATTCATTCAAATGGTATAATCAATGGTACATTTGCGTGTACAATGAATAAGGAACTAAAGGAAGTTATGTTTAATTCTTGTTAGATGGACCTTTAAATATTAGACATGTTACGAAAAGGTATATTCACGACGCTGAGGTTGACAATTTACACTTTAAATGTGGGGACTGTGTCACAACACCAAAGAGATTACCTGTGAATACATTGTATTTTATTTAAATATTTCATTGATCCTTTCGTAGGCAATTCCGTATGGAACGAATATTCAATAACATGTATACGATTAGAAATATAAGAAATACATATTAATAATTTCCAGTATATTTTTTAAGTAACTATAATAATACTGCAAAAAGGGAGGGGGGACGTTCATGTTAATACAGAAGATGTGCGGGGCAACGGAGATACGGGGTACATACGTTTGTGAATTCTTTGGCGAGCCCTTAATATATCTTGCAAATAGTCTCAAATAATCTGTTGTATGCCTACTCATGAATATATATATAACGATCATTTTTATATAGTTTAAAATATCAAACAGTGTATGTATTTTGATCCTGTTGTTTGCCACCTAAATTGTCATCTAACGGGGTCTGTTTTAAACAACTAAAACACGATTTCAACTCGAGGCATGTTGCACTATATAGAAAAATTTCGCCCGGTCATATAGCTTCGAAGGCATGTATTTTCTTTTTTTATTGCCTTCCAACTTTGTCTCAATTTAAAAAGTTTCAGCTAATTGTGTATTTTCTGTATAATAATTTGTGATTGATTGATTGTTGGTTGCTTAACGTTCAGTGGCAAATATTTCATGTATGTTTAGAACAAGAAGAGGTTTGTGTAAAATATGACTCGCTACTCATCGGTTGAACAACCCTGCAGAGTTTCAAAAGCATTGCATAATGACTTAGGTTTGCATTTACATCTTAAAACCACCTTATGCAGATATTTTGTATTTCATAAATTCCTAAAACATTTATGGAAATGTGCCAACCGTTTCATAAAAAAATGAGAATATGAAGAAAAAAAAAGTGACACCGATGGGTCTTTCCTGCTAGGAGTTTCTCAAAAACATATATGTTTTTTTTTTTAAATTAAATCTTTTGAATGGGTACCTATTACTACCCTACGGAGGTACCTGTTTGGTTTTTTTCAGGGAGAGGGGGGACTAGAATAAAAATTTGAAAAAGACAGGACGAGATTTTTGAGTTAAGAAAAGGCAGAATGAGTAACTTGGTAAAAAAAACTAAAATTTAAATTGCTTACTATGTATAATATTATCAATCTAGAATTGAAAAAACTTGTATAACCCTCACCCCCCCCCCCTCCCTCTGTTCTAGACCACCCACTCCTACGCGCGTACACCTTTTATGTTTTATGACAAGTTTTAGCCAGCAATGATATCACATAAGCAATTGTCGTATTAGATGTTAAATGCATAACGATGTTCTAGATAAATGTAACTTGAATTAACCAAGACGCACAGGATTTAAATATTACCCATTTTGTTTTGACACTGTCCCCAAATTTTAAGTCTAATTTGTCAACCTCAGCGACGAGAATATACCTTTTCGTAACATGTCTAATGTATAATATTGCTACACCATTGGGAAGAAGAGCGGTAGGGCTTTGGGGTGACATGTGTTTAAAACATAAATAACGCAATTTGTGGACCGAGTAGGTCTTGAAAGAAGTCAATTTTGACTGTAGACACCAAGGAGAAATATAACTCCCTTACGGCACAACCGTTTAAAATGTTTTTATAGCGAGAAGATTATATTCTCAAATTTTAGATTGCGCATATTCTTTTGTAAAACAAATTTTGAAAATTCTACGAAAGCAAAGAAATCCAATGTATAAATGAGCAAACCATTGAAAACTTCGACATCATTACCAAAAATCTAGCCCAAAGTACACTGTCACAATAATGTTTAAAAAAAACTTGTTCTATAAAGAAATTATCAATATTGATTAAAAATATGCAAAATTGTTCATCAAGTCATGAAATATAACATGCCTCCTAATCTATTACATTTGAACGGCATTTATTCGGACAGTAATCTCATTTATAGCATTTAAACAAAAAAAATATTTAGTATATTAATATTAACCTCAAAGGTCTCCCGTCACTAACAATTTTTACCAACATTTTACGTTAGAAATTCCGGTGTTGGTTATAGAAAACACCGAAAAATAATGTGTTTTGCATAAAAGATCGGAGAAACGAAGCCAGCATGATAAATTCCAAACACAAAAGAAAATATTCTTTGCTTAAAATAATATTTTTATCGATTAGTATCGAATATCGATGCGTTGAAAGAGTGTCTACCAAAATGTCATAATGAAAGCGTTTTCATTTTTTCTTAGAATTATTACGGACAAGTTGTTACTTATCGTAAAAAAAAGTAAAAACACCATAAGTGTTTCGAAAAACATCACTATAAAGTCAAATTCCTTTGCAAAAGGAACATGTTGATGTATATAACATGTATAAAGTAAAGAGAAATCTAAAAATCATCAAAATGAAGAGGTCGCATGGTGGTCTACCAATATGTCACAGCATCGCTAATTTGACGTTTTTGACGTTCACTTGGTACGTTAATGTGTTTTTGTAACGTATTTATTTTACTTAGAGAGTATATATAAAATATGAATTTATAATTTATATTTGATTTCACCTCGTTGAAATGCGTTTCTCATTTAAATATACCATAATATTTCAATAAAATCTGATTTGAGTATATTTCAATCAGACAGCAACTCAACAACAAATATTAAACATATTTACACAAATCCTCCGGAGACCAAATAGGAAATTTAGATATATCTTGAATAATATTCGTATCAATTAGAATATTGATCGTTTTAGGAATTAACGCAAACTTCGGCACAACAGCAATAAATCAAATTCGGAGATTTTTTTTTTTATATATCTGCAACAAATGACATTTAAATTACAAAAAAAAAATCATTATAAATGATACATTCTATACGATGCCATATATTTTATTTCACGTTTCTTAATTAAAATAAGTACACGTATATGTATCGTCTTACGGTACATACCCAGTAAACATCGGTCAAGTCTTTTTGTTCGTTATGTTTTTTTTTTTTTAAATCAAACAGCAATATTTTACGAGTTGAACGAATAAACAAATTTTGTGAGACAACACCAAACTCTGCCCCTACTTACCTAATAGTCTCATTATCGATCTAAGTAACTACAAATGAAACCTAAATCATTGCAAAGTCGACTATATCTATTTGACAAGAAAATATCCGACTTGAGACACATTGAATTAAATTAAAGAAGAAAATGATACTAGTTTTGAATGTGCGAGGGTATGTGTTGTACTGTTTCACTTTCAGGTAAGGGGAGGGTTTGGCGCCAGCAAACATGTGTATCGCTACATTCTGTATGTGCCTGTCCCAAGTCAGTAGCTTGTAAATTCAGTGGCTGTCGTTTGTTGCTGTATATCTTTTTTTTCCAGTTGATTGTTATGTATTTAAATCAGGCCGTTACTTTTCTCGTTTAAATAGTTTTACCTTATTTTATTTCGGGGCCTTTTTTAGCTTACTGTGCGGAATCAAGTTTGCTCATTGTTGAGAGCCGTACTGTGATCTGTAATAATTAAATTCTTTGGTTAATTTCTACTATTTAAAGAATTTCCGAGGCATTGTTTTCCGAGCGATCTAAGAAGTATATTTACACTGATTACTAGGTGTCAACATCGAGGTTGTAAATTCGCTGATCCTTATATTTACTAGGAAGTGACGGTTTCCAGTCGAATATAGGTGCTTTCTCTGTGCACTGCGGCCTCCTCTGCAAATAAAACTAATTTTGGACGCAATTCTTTTCTTTTTTTTTTTCTGTTGGTGTCTTAAATAATGTTTTTATTGTACATGCTATATGCTTTTGTGGGTCCATTGGATAGAAATAAACATATGCCTATCATATAGTAGACTGCTGAAATTGCGTTAATCACCAACTCTCAATCAATTAATTTTCGGTTAAAGCGCGGGTCAAGTTCAAAATATTTATTTATAAAAAGTCAAATGACAAAAATACTCCGAGGAAAATTAAAAACTAAAATTCAAATGGCAAAATCAAAAGCTAACACACATCAAGCGAATAGATAACAAGTGTCATATTCCTGACTTTGTACAAACATTTTCTTATGTAGAAAATGGTGGATTAAACCTGTCAGTGATTTTATAGCTATAACTAAACCTATGTTCCTATACTTAATGTTTATTAATAGTTTTGAAAACAAGAGCTGTTTTCGTTATTTTCACATTCATTTACTATTTAAGGAAACAAAAAAGCAATTACTGTTTCGTGCTGATCTATTTCATGTTTAGTATAAACTATAAAGCTTTTACTTTCAAGCAAATCGAGAGAGAAAACACGATAAAACCACATTACGCTAAATCTGTTCTTTAATAACCAATAGAATTGTATTAAAAAGAACAGAATAATTCATTAAAAGTATATTATTCGTAAAAGTTTAAGTTCAAAATTTCATACTAGTCTTCCATTTAACATTTTCAAAACTCTACAAAACTATATAAAAAAATAACTCTGATTGTGATACCGTGAATTTTGGTGTGACGTACATTTTATTGATCATTATACATGTAGCTACATGCTCATATACATATATTTTTGATAGTACTGGCTTTCTGAACATACAAATAAATCGATCAGCTAATAAAAAAATCATTAGAATTTGATGCAAAACTATAAATTTTGACGGCATTTACCAACCATGTGTGGAAGGACGCAGAATATATTTTTGTTTATTTGGTCATAATTTTTCTTTAGTCACTTTTATTTCAAATTAAGATAGTTGGAATATAAAGCAAATTTTAGGATGAAAATCAATTTTGTGTGTATCATTGGAAATTGATAATTAACGCTTCACAACAAATAATTTACCAAAAAAACTATGAAAGTTCTGCTTCTATTGGCACCAGTTTTGATTAAAACCCCCCAACACGAAATAGTCTCTGAATGATTTTTATAAAAAAAAAGTAGATTTACATGAAATATATAATAACAAATCGTAGGCGACAAATCTTTATACCCATTTACTGAATATCCAACATCTTTTTTCGTTCATAGAACACACTACGTATACCTCATAATTTCTTTTGTTCCACAGAGAACATGGTGTAAACCCTTACCTCCTTTTATTCACAAAAACAATGCGTTTAAAAACTGGAAGGCAATAAAACATCACGTCAATAAAGTTCACGACTTTGACGTTAACATACGACGTTACCAAAAGTGACACCAATATCATGCGTAACGTCTTTGCTACATAAAGGGGGCGATATGTTTTTTTTTAGTATATTAACTATTTACTTTTCAACGCCATCACCCAAATATTTTTGTTTAAATAAGAACCAGGGGCGAATCCAGCCATTTCAAAAAGGGGGTCCCAACCCAGGACAAAGGCGGGTTCAAACTATATGTCCCCATTCAAATGCATTGACCCCCCTCCTGGATCCGCCAATGAGCACTATTAACGGTATTCGGAAAATCTGGAATCATGCAAAACATTAATTTGTCATCTGCTTGACCATGATAATTCTTTTGATGCTAACGTAAATATTTTGTTCCGTGAATAAAAGGACAGGAAATAAGTTGGATAAGTTGGTGAACCAAAAAGTTCAAATCTAATTGAAAGTTAAAGTGCCCATGAACTCACTAATCACGCACGATTGATTCTATTCATAAAAAGTGTCCGTGTAACAACTAAAAAGAATCCGTGTATCGTCTAAAAAGAGTCCGTGTAACACCCGTTAATGTACTGTTTTTCTATAGCTCTGCAGAGGGGCAAAGTCGTACAATGCGTTTTGTCCGTCATGACTAGACATCACATAGCCTTTGATTCTCGAAAAAAAAAAATGATGTCACAATTGAAAATGTCTGACGTCACAAAGGAAAAGTGATTGTTGTATTACGTCAATAGTTTACTGAAGTGTCGCAGATTCCTAAATAGCGAAAAGGTCTGTTTCCGCTCATCGGTAGTAGATAGATTCCGTTTTCTGAAATAAAGCCGCCCCCTCGTTTGAAATATATCCGCCCTGAGTCTTGTATATTGACTGCTCCATAGTCTTATATGGTAGACAAAAATGCTGCATTGAAACAATTTCGTAATGGGACATTCCATTTAATATATGAAAAGCCGGGAGGGGGGATTATTCCTTGTCAAAGAAAAAAAATTCAGGCAAACTTCAACTTCTCTCAGGTGCATTTCCTCAATTTTACATATTAAGACAACAAACGACCCATCAGAAACAAATATGGGCACCCTTCAGATATATTTTAAGCCAAAAGGGCCTAAGAAATGGCTTTTGATATCCTCAGAAAAAAACCATCCACCCCTTTTAAGATAAAAAAAATGACTCTGAATTGTCCAATGTAATAGTACTAAATGTGATCATGTGAACAGTTTTCTTGAAAGAAAACAAAAAATGTTGCATTCCAAAACATTATTTGCTTTGCAGTATGAAGATCACATAGAAAAAATGACGAAAAAATCAGACATTTGGTCGTCAATCGGCAATACTGATACAAATAAGTTATTAGTGACCGCTGTCGACAATAAACTAGCAATTGATAGTAATATAAATCGTAAACAAACGTTGTTTGTAGAAAATGTATGGAAGTATAACACAGAAAAACACAAAAAAATAGTTACAATTAAAAGAAACCAAACAAATAAGAAGGGGGGCAAAAAAAAAGTTTAATGACACTCCGGAAGGCGCCTGCTACTAAAAATAGTACTCTAGATAGATGCTGATTTTTTCTTTACTGAGCAAACTATGTCATGTCAATGTTGTTTACTTTTTAATAATCATTCATAAAAAATGTTTAATCTTCAGAAAAAGATGATTTGTGTCGAAAGTTGTTTGCTGTTGTAAGTGTAGGTGTTGTCATGCAGTCGAAAGATTCTAGAAGGACATTCATAAGTCAAAAACAAACTGACAACATAGAAAGATTCTAGAAGGACATTCATAAGTCAAAAACAAACTGACAACATAGAAAGATTCTAGAAGGACATTCATAAGTCAAAAACAAACTGACAACATAGAAAGATTCTAGAAGGACATTCATAAGTCAAAAACAAACTGACAACATAGAAAGATTCTAGAAGGACATTCATAAGTCATTCAAACTGACAACATAGAAAACATAAGACTGCGCAACACGAACCCACAAAAAAATAGGGGTCATCTCAGGTGCTCCAGAAGGATAGCAAATCCCGCTCAACCTGTGTCATGCTTTGTGTTGTAAACGTGCCTGTATTAAGACTTATTCGGTAGGTCTCATTCCAATCTAATTACAATATTGATCAGAGATAAATATTTTAATTAGATTGGTCTCATTCGGGAATTTTTTGTCTAGGATCGTTCAAATGGTATAATCAATAGTACAATTGCTTGTACAATGAATAAGGAAGTAAGGTTTTCTTTGTTAGATGTACATTTAAATAGATCTCGAAATATATTAACCTTTGTTAGTTATCCGTTGAAATAGAACGGATAGTTATTTCAAATCATTCATGGGCGATACACAAAGACGATTGAAATACATGTTAGACTTGTTTATAAGTGTAATTTAAACAAATGAATATGTGCATCTTATAAGGCTTAGCAAGTTTGTATTATGAAGTCCAGCTTTTCTATTTGATTTTCTATGAATTGAAATAAATTCAAAAAAAACTTAGTAAAATAACTTTAAAAGTGGTCTTATCATATTTCAGAATCAGGTATTCAAAGGGTATACATACTTGTAACATATGATATTTAGCACAATGCAGTAGCAGATAGAGGCTTTCATAGAGGTAGGAGGAAACAGAGGTATAAATTATTTGAAGCAGGCGCTCAATATTAAAAAAAACACCTTAAAACTTAAAACTCATGTTTCGATATAAGATATATCCCTGAAACGCCCATGTTCACAAAAATCTACAATATTATTTCCTTATCAAAGGTCATTTAATGTAAAACACAATTATAGAAAATTACTTTACCTGAAGTACTGTCTGAATAATGTAAAAGAAGTAACCAAAATGCCGAACTCAAAGAAAATTTTAAATCTGAGAGTCCCTTATCAAAAGGCAAAATCAAAAGCTAAAAACATCAAACAAATGGAAAACAACTTCATATCATATTGATATTTCTAATAAATATTCAACAAAGCTCACTAAAATTACCTTTAAAAGTAGTCCTGTTGGTTAAAGAGAATTTCCATTTTCGTTTCCTTTATAAACATTGCCGATTGTCGACACTTCATTTCTACATACGGGTATCTAGTATGTAATACAAGACCCATCAATGCAATATAACATATATATGTTTATTGAACCGATACCAAAGATCAACTTTTAAAAGGCTTTTGTACATAATGCAAACTAGTTTGTGATTTTTCATATGTTAGCATTTACTTATAATGCGAGTCCTTATGAAGTAGTGCACAAAGTTGTGTCAGCATTTTTTCATATTTGAATTGCAAAGGTATCTGTATATTCACTTATTGCAAATTAAAATGTTGGAGTCTTATTGATGGCATGGTAATGAGAGGAACAAAAACATTTAAAACCTTACTGTTAATTAGGATCTGGATGGGGTCCTTCATTTCTGTATTCTTTGGGTTTTTTTTCACATTAATTTTGCTCTTTTCTTTATTTTTTTTCTATTTATTCTCCATTTTTAATGTTTTATAGCAACCACTTATTCTCTCTTCATTTTTGATTGCCTTACTTTACTTTCTTTTCTTTTCTTTTGTGTTGCCATTTCCTCTGCATATTTTAGTCATATTCATTATTATATATAACAAGCGGTCGTATGACACAAGCGTTTATATCAGCCTTTTATTTTATTGCTTAGATTCGAAACCAGCGTTTATATCAGCCTTTTATTTTATTGGTTAGATTCGAAACAAGCGTTTATATTAGCCTTTTATTTTATTGGTTAGATTTAAAGAAAACGCTCGTCTGTTTAGTTGCTTCACCACTGATAACCCATGTTTGTCATGACCACGAATAACATTTAAACTTTTCATTCTGAATGAAATACAAGAAGTATAATTGAGCAGGTGTTCCTCAATGAATCACATTTTGCTGGTTTATTATGTGAAGTTTTACTGATATAAGTTTAAAGGTACTTGGAGACAGGACAAGTTTTTGTTGTGTCCTCCTCCTTTTTTTTTCAAAAATCCATTTTTTTTCTTTTCCTTTCAATTATTTTCATATTTTTTTTTCTTTGTAATATTTCAACAAATTTACTAAAACAACATTTGATGGAGAATTAACCAATTGTAGTAAACTTACGGATTTGCGGGTAAATAAGACGGAGGATAATATATATGTCTTGTCGATAAGTTCAAAGCACTCCGGAAGTCGCCTACTACTGAACATCACTCTTAGTGATGGTTTTCTATAATCGAAATCTTAACTTAAAGCACACCATGTCATTTTAATGTTGAGTACATTTTTTGAAATTTTGATAACTAAACTAATATTCTAAAAAAATAGTGTGTGTCGAAAGTTTTAAGTTTTTAGTGCCGGGTTTACGGGGCGCCGAATGGGACTGTTGTGGTTTTGTACAAAATTCAATTCTGTCATAACAAAATCATTTTTGTCTTACAAATCTATGTGCTACAGACTTGTTTTGTGAGAACTTCAATTTTGTGTAGACAAAATTTATTTTTGTCATGACAAAATTCATTTTTGTAGACAAAATTCATATTTGTCATGACAAAAGTCAATTTTGTCTTAAAGGTTATTTGCATACAAAATTGACTTTTGTTACCTGATATGGAAATTAAATCACAAAAGTCAATTGTGTGAGGTAAGATTCAATTTTGTGAGACAAAATTGACTTTTGTGAGACAAAATTGACTTTTGTGAGACAAAATTCAATTTTGTCAATTTTGTTGAGACAAAAGTAAATTTTGTTAATTTTGTTGAGACAAAAATCAATTTAGTCAATTTTGTTGAAACAAAAATCAATTTTGTCAATTTTGTTGAGACAAAAGTCAATTTTGTTAATTTTGTTGAGACAAAAGTCAATTTTGTCAATTTTGTTGAGACAAAAGTCAATTTTGTTGAGACAAAAGTCAATTTTGTCAATTTTGTTGAGACAAAAGTCAATTTTGTGACGACAAAATTCATTTTTGTGACCACAAAATTCAATTTTGTAACAACAAAATTGACTTTCGTGAGACAAAATTGACTTTCGTTAGACAAAAATCAATTTTGTCAATTTTGTTGAGACAAAATTCAATTTTGTCAATTTTGTTGAGACAAAATTCAATTTTGTCAATTTTGTTGAGACAAAATTCAATTTTGTCAATTTTGTTAGTGAATTTTGTCTCACATTGGTCAATTTTGTCTCACATTGGTCAATTTTGTCTCACATTGGTCAATTTTGTCTCACAAAAGTCAATTTCGTCAATTTTGTTGATCACATGGGCCAATTTTGTCAATTTTGTTGAGACAAAAGTCAATTTTGTCAATTTTGTCTCACAAAAGTCAATTTTGTCTCACAAAAGTCAATTTTGTCTCACAAACGTCAATTTTGTGTAACAAAAGTCGATTTTGTATGCAAATTAGTTCACAGAAACCAAACTAAACTGATTTGAATACAAAATTGACTTTTGTCGCCCAATTTTCAAATTAGGTAAGAAAAGTCAAGTCTGTGTAACAAAAATGAATTTTGTCATGACAAAAGTGACTTTTGTTCGCTGATAGATAATTTTGTATGACAAAATTTTAAATTTGTAGTATAATACAAATTTTGTTAAACTGAACTCATTTTTGTTGAACAAAAGTCATTTTTGTCCGTACAAAATTGAACTTTGAGTACAAAACCACAAGAGTCCCATTCGGCGCCCCGTAGGGTTTGGCATGCGGAAACATGAATCTATATTTTTTTGTCTTATTCACCTGACTGGATCATTCAAATGTCGTCAATGATACCTGTGCAAATTAAAAGAATAAGGAAGTTATGTCTACTTCTTTGTTAGATGGACAATCAAATATATTTATCTTCTTTTTAACCCCAGTTTTATTGTTATACTTCGTTGTTAGATGGACATTCAAATATATTTATATATAATGAATGTCATTAAACGTTTCAAATATTTTGCCAAACTTATAGTTTTTTTAGTAGCTGTTGTCAGACATATAGTCAACCGGACAAAACGATCATTTGATAACACTTATTGGAAGCCCAGACGGAACGACAATTGACAGAAGTTGATGAAGAACAAGTAACCAATAATGGGTAGGGCGGGGCCTTTACATAATATTTAAAGAAGGCATGTACCTGAAATCTGTGATTATGATATTGCTTTTTACTATATTCGTCAAAAAATACTTGAGAAGCATTTTGAATTATTTAATGCTACACGATCATACTTTTCAAGGTTCTTTTACCTTTTGTTTGACAATCTTGTGTTCGCGGATGTTATTTCAAAAGTAGTTGACATTCAGTATGCTCCCTAACTCACATGTGCAATGGGTTGACCTACAATTTTTTCCTCTAGTATGCAGTCTAAGTGGGAGGGGCGAGGTAGAGATAGAGGAACAATCTACAAAAAGGTAATCCCAAATGTCCCTTCGACATATTATTCTAAAGAAGTAAATGGAAAGGAGCGAATGCAGCTACATATGGTTATCTAAAGTTTAACTCATTTCATTCCATTTAGTTCCTTTCTACAGTGCAGAGGAGAATTTCTCGTGTAAACTTTTAGCATTTGTCACTAATATGCGTACATCGCAATCCGTTACTATTTCAACACTCAGGGGTTTCATGTCTGTATTCTCAAAAAAAATAAATATTTGTTCTTTCTTTTTTTAGCAATGCATCAGTCTCTTCTCTTTTTATGTGATGCGACTCCATTCAGATTCTCGTGTAAACCACGTGGGTTCGGATCTGAGTGTTGTTTATTTCTGTGCCATTTAAATTGGTATGTCACTTTTCTTTTAATTTTATGTATCTTACTCATTATTCTTTCTCTATTCTTTATATTTTAGCATCCCGATATATTTCACTTACTGATGTTGAGTTACATTACCACAACTATCTCTGATTTATATACTGGTTACCAATGTGGATGACAAATTGGTGGAATTCATGACAATTAAACAGAATCCACATGATCTATCCAACCATTCTTGGATGTAATTGATATACTACAATATTACACTTTTTGAAACCATTTTATCAATTTTCATTTTCCGTTGTCTAAATTGGTCATTGTTCATGTGTTGTTTCCGTATATTTAATGTTTTTTTGCCGATGTGCTGTTTCCGTATATTTTAGCCGCTTGTCTTGAGCATATCTATTTGAATCGATCACACCCAATATAGCAATAAAATTATACTTTTTTGCCATTAATTACTCTTAACAGACCAATTAACAGACCGGGTTCTATACATCCGACTCATTAACAGACCGGGTTTGTAATAAAGATTGATTTATGTTACGAAAATACAGAATTGAATTTCGTGTAGATTTTTCACACGCTGATTTTAATATGGTTAATAAACATAATGGCTGTCTTTTTTTGATGTTCAAATTATTGCATGCAAGTAAATTCAACCAACGTGTCATTTTGTGTACTTCATGTGTTTTAAAATGTGAATCAATTTATTCATGAGTAACCCGCCTTTTCATTTTATAGATCGTACATTTAAGCTAGGAAAATAATAATTACACCACTGCATTCAGTACATTAAATTGTTTTGTTAGACATGAAAATATTTTGTGATAACAATATATTTAAAAAGTTATACAATGAAACATGCTGAACTTGTAATGATTTTTGTTTATTTCTGTGCCATTTAAATTGTTATGTCACTTTTCTTTCAATTTTAGTTATCTTACTCATTATTCTTTCTCTATTCTTTATATTGGGTGTGATAGATTCAAATGGGTAGGCTCAAGACAAGCGGCTAAAATATACGGAAACACCACATGGGCAACACCTTATTAACAGACTTTAGCAAACTCGATTAACAGACCAACCGCCGATATAGCCGTATACTCAATATAGATTAACCGACCAATCTCTCGGTTATCCGAGTGTCGGCCGTGTACCCCAGGAGAAAACATGTATTTTTATGTTTGCTGTTGAAAAAAAGTATTCACAACAAGCGTTTTTCTATTGTTTAATGCCACACAGGCATAGTTTATGAAGACACTGAGATGTGAAAAATAATAATTTTGTCTGCTACTATATTCGTTAAGAAATACTTGAGATGACATTTTTATGTTTGTGTTCAAAATGTTTAAAACGTACCCACAACAAACATTTTCAATTGTTTACACGGACATGATTTTTGAAGATTGTTTTACATTTTATTTTTATCGAAAAATCTTAAGTGATATTTCAAAGAGATACATTACAATTACCGTATTACAAGTTGTAGTTATATTCTAAATAGCTTATTTCAACGCCTTACACGTCCTTGTCAATATGAAACCTTTCGAAACAAAGGAGATTTAAAGATTATATTTATAAACATAACATATTTTTGTCTATATTGCAAAATAGATCTTTTGATGGACGACTATGATAGTACGATATTATTGAGGGACAATGGTGTTATTTCTATAGTGTATTATTCAGTAAGAAATAACTCAGTAAGCCACACCACGTTACCGTTGTGTTGACATGAATTATCATTGAAATGGTCATTATTATAGATGTATTGTTTACCAAACTTTGAATCTTTAAAATACAAGGACTTGTCTACCTCATCAATATATTGCCTAAGCTGTATGTAGCAAAACATTTACAGATTTTTACGTACAATGCTCTTAAACTTTGTACTTTTGTTTTACTATTAAATTGTTTGAATTCTTACGTTACTTTTGAAGACGAAACGTGCGTATAATGTAAATACAAAAGTTCCATCCTGGAATCTACAGGGAGTTTCATTTCAAACAAAATATAAAATAATTCATGCAACAGTCCTAAAATACAAACTGCTTTTTTGACGCCAATAATTTTGTATTAAAGCTACCATTGTATTTGCATTTCAGAATAATGGGTCAATAATTTTAATCTGTCAATAAGGTTTTTACTTCATATTAAAATGTAATGGACATCTCCATTGAGTTCTTCATTGAATATGGTAACAGAGATACGTGATTAAAAAGCTTTATCTTTTGCTTCTTTCATTTACTAATCTAGAAGCCTCGAAGCATATATAAAACATCAACAGTCTGATATTACAGTATACATATGACAACAAACTGTTAAGAAACCGTTGCAAAACATATACTGTTTTTCTGAAGGAAATAGGTAGGTATTGCTTCCCTTTAACTTTGCCTATCTTAATTATCAATATTTTCACTGCAATTCAAAACAGGCAATTGTATCACTTGTAGTCAATATGAAAATGGAATTTTATTCGAATGTTCAATTGAAAATTAATTGAATAAAAAGAAAAAAGTTCGTTATTGGTTATGATGACAACATACATGACATATGAGTAATCAGATTGGTATAATAAAGAAGGTGAAATTGAACAACAGCATAACATCACAACATAGAAAAACACACGATAAAATATCAATTGGCAGACTTAACTCAATCAAAAAACGTATGATTACACAAGGAGTGAGTGTGTCGGTATAATACTATTCAGCTTTATGTGTCCAGACATACGTAGGCCTCGACAATAACGCGTGTCCGATTGTCTGGTACCAGAGGGAAAAAAGGTCGGACAAGTAAAAGCTGTATCAAGCTTGTTCGTTGGGACAAGTACAATTAAACATTCAGCAGAAAAAAAATGTAATCAAATTCATGAACAAAGTAATTATAAACAAAAAAAAAAAGAAAATAACTATTAGTTTGACATGTTTCTGCATTCTGTGTATTCAAATGTTAAACATTTTTCTTCAACATGTTTACTAGCAATCAGTTGAACTCGACTCATATTTTTGAAAAGTATTTCATATCAAAAGAAATACATCAATTGCTGTCTTTTGTTTCAATTCATTTTGTTCCTTTAATCAACTAAAAATATAAAAAGTTTTTTCATAGAATGGAGGCACACATTTGATTCCTCGTAAAGGGAGATATAACTAAGAAATTTCTGTAAAAGGTTAACATGTCCTCGTGCAGTTGGAATGGGGACTAAAAAATCGGACTCCTCATGCAAGAGGACATTCAAGGAGTTTCTGTTTTACAAAAGTGATAATACCAAACTCGTTAGTTTTACTAATTATAGCATATATTTATAATTATCTTTGAATTCTTTGACTATTTGTATATTCCTACTTTCTTTACAACCATGTCCGATACAAAACATTACATCACACATATTAAGAACAGTTAAATGCATAAACAGAGTAAAATATACGCATCACACTCGTTTTTTTTTATGATCAATTAATGATTTCCTTGTTGTTGGTACATTTATATTTGGCTCGAAGAGAGTAAAAAAGAAAGGAGCGTCAATTAAATTTTAAGGACCATTTACCGGATCTTTAACTTCCAAGAAGGTTGTTACACTGCAGAAATGATGAATGTCATTATTCTTGTAAGCTTCATCGACAAAGTATTTTAGTTTTTTGATAGCCGTTGTAAAAAAACTGGTCAAACAGGTCAGACACTAATGAGGACAAAGACGAAACTGCATTTGATAGAACTTTTATGAAATAAACGTAGGTAATGATAGGTAGTGACGTTCAAAATATTTTCGAAGGAGTAATGCTTCTTAGATGTTGAAATAGTAATATTGTCTTGTACTGCATTCGTTAAGAAATGCTTGAGGAGAATTTTGTTAATGTTTTTGTTAACAAATATGTAGAAATGATCTTACAACAAGCAAAATATTTTTTTAATGCTACACGGACATATTTTTTTCAGACTATTTTACATTTTATTTGTATCGACAATTCAAAGTGATAGTACAGAGATATACATTACACATGAGCCGCGTCGGATAGAAATCGACCTTATGCAAAAAAAATCTCAATTTGAGTTTTGTTCATATTAATTTTGCTGACAGTCATACAATTTGAATACAAAAACCCGTTTTACTCTAACTTTCTTTTTTGAAGTGTTTCGCCATTTCAAAGTTTTGACGGATAATTATTATATTTAACATCAGATCTCACGACAACGTCGTGAAATTAACGTTATCGTGCATTGATTTTATTCTGTATCGGTCCTTTTCTCGCAATAAAGAGAGACATGAAATCATACATTGGTATACAATATTTAATTTAATTTATAAGATTGTTACAATGAAGCAATACATGATTCTCAAGTTTTCAATCCAACTTTAACCAGTATATGTAAAATGTTACTCCTCTGAAGCACGAGGACAACATTCGTCACGGAAATTAAACTGAACAAAAGGACGGACTTCATTGTACAGATAACGCCTTCTCTCCTCTGTCAGCCCTGCTGGCTGAATTACTTCTGGAAGTGTCGTGAGCAACTCCGGTAGGTTTGCGCTTTCCTTTAGGAGGACCAGTCTTTTCTCCGGTTCATCAAGAGTTTCTCTCGCAAATACGACTCCTACTTCGTCACTGGTAAATTTGAAGTGATGGAATTTTCCTATACCTCTGAGTGGTTTAAAATATTTAGTGAAGACATTATCCCATCTGTACCACTTTAAGCTGTTTTCACCATCGTCATTTTCATTGAAAACTTCTGACCAATTTTAACCAGTTACGAAACAGTGTTTACGTCCGACTTTCTAAAAAAATTTTACAACATGCCAAAACATGCGTCACATAAACATTTTGTGGGCCCAGCAATCATAAAATGCAAATTAATAGTTTTGTGTAAACCCTTTGCGCACCTCCACAACAGATAATGTAAAGTAGTTTTATTTTTGTTTTGTCCCACGGAATTATCAGCATGAAAATGACACGCTTTTTCACCGTAAGTATTACCATGCAGATAATGGTGGAGCATACTTAAAACAGCATTTGGTCCATGTATCCGACTTCCATTTTCTCGGATTGTTTGTTGCTCATCAATCAAATAATTAGTTTGCATTGGAAAGTTTTCATCGCAAACTCCAAATATTTGAACCTTTCGAGGTGTTAAAAAGTAAAGAGCTCCAACTTGATGAGACGAATGTGGCAAATTTACATATTGTGAAAAGTCAAAAGTGTAATGAACATTTTCAAAATTTTTTGAACATGGAGTGTTATACTTTCCTATTGGAGACTCAGCTAACTTTAATTATTTCATATCGGTTGAGAATAAGATTCTCTTATTGGATAAAAAGGGGTCACATAGTATTCATTAATCTTCAGTAATAAATTCCATCTTTCATTAACAGATTAATACGGACCAGAAAACCGGTCGTTAATGGAATTTTACATGATATGGACCGGTGGGGCGTGGTTTACGTCTGATAGTGACCGTTGGGGCGCGGTTTCCATTTGATAATGACTGTTGGGGCGTGGTTTCTCTGTTAATGACCGGTGGGGCGAGGTGTCTTTGTTTAAAAAGATGTACCTTTTATAAAACATGTTCCTGTTTTGAATATTACATTTAAGTTGTTGAATTGTTTATTAGATTTTTTCGTTAATTGTAAAATTAAAGAGAACTTAATTAAGAATTTATATACTGAGGGGTTGCACTAAAATGAATGGCAGTATTACTACGACTGTTACTATAGAAATCGTACAACTACTCAAGTTCGCTTTCAAGGCGTTTTGAAATTATGAGAATTTTCCAAAACATTGTTTCTCAATGAAATAAACATAATAGTTCTTGAAAAACTGGTCATTATCGTGATACATGGACTGCCCGTAGGACAGTGGTATTGACTGCGACAGCGATAATGACCTCGCCTTCGGCTCAGTCATTATCACTAACTTAGTCAATACCACTGTCCTGTGGGCAGTCCATATATCACGATAATGACCAGTTTTTCAAGAACTATTATATAATTCATCACGTGATCTTTGTGTACATAATTTATAATATTCACGCTCCGTCCGCGTTGACTGTATATGGTCAATTAATTTTTGAGTTGTCACTTATTTCGCGTCTTTTGAAATAGATCCGGAAATATCCTCCCTCAACTGCATGAAAACACGTTTTACACAGATCCGTCTTTGGTTTCATAAATTGAATATGAGGGACACATGCATTCCAAACTTCTTTAAATACGGTTAGTTGAACATATTGTTGTTCTGAGTTAACACATATTTGGAGTGGACATATTTCTTGCTCTCGCTACAAGGTAGTAGAATAGGAGGGGTATTGTCGGTTGCCCGAGGCGCAGCCGGGAGAGGGAGACCAAATTCATCAGCATACCGCTTGATAAATTTTATCGTATTTTCAATCACTTCAAATATATGTCCGTGATTCGATTTTCTTCCACTAAGACCATGCGATCGAGGGGTTACGCCATTTGCATTTAAGTGCTGTTTTAAACTTTTAAATTCGCTCCTCCCAATGTTCTAAATATTTCTCCATGTGAACTCGCATATCTCAACTCCTTGAAAAGAATATCGGTATCGTTTTCGTTCTTTCTTTCCTCCTCTGAAAACCGAGTCTGTTATTTCTAAGTTTTCTAATTTTGAAAGCAAGTATATGTCACGCTCTGCTTTTGTAAATTCACCAACAGATAATGATACATCATAGGCCTGTTCTCTGAAGGTGGAAAGCTTTGTAAAACATTTTTTTGTACAATTACAGTCGTTAGCAAATAGAGCATTTATTCGAAGTTGGGAAGGATACTCTAATTCATCATTTTGATGAAGAGAACATGTATTTTCCGATTGATCTTGAATGACGGAAGTACAATAAAAATTCCCGGGCCCTAGCTTGAATTGTGTCACATGTATTTTCAATATCAGATTCGTTATTTTCAATATCGGAATCGCTGTTATCAGACACATTCAGTTCATTATTGCTTGATGCCAAAACCTCAGGTATTGACCCTATATATTGTTCAAAATAGGCAACTGCTTCATTTTCTAGTTCTTCGCATCCTATGTTATTGAACCAGTTCATTTCAGAAATTTACTACAACATTAAAAAGGAATGAAATTAAAGACACATTGAACCAAGAGAATTTTTCTATACGACTTGTTGTCGCACTTTGCGCCATTATAGTTCACCAGATATTTGTGACAGGTAGATCAAAATTTCAAATACTATCTATGTAAATTAGAGAAGTTCAATTTCAAAATAAACGGGTTTTTTAGATGAAATTTTTGTTTATTATTTATAAATCCGACATCACTGTTTACATCTTCCCAAATTGTTACCTTATTCACGCAGACGGACGGACGGACGCAAAATTGTAAGACCCACGGATGCATAGATCAGGAATTGTATTGCCCGAATACTAATTTTAAAGTTGTCGGTATATGAAAAAGAAGGTTTAAAAGGTTTTATTTTGAAAGTTATTATTTTTCGAAATACATGTATACATGTATTGTGCAAATGTTTCCCTCTTTCTTTCAATTTTTCAAAACATTTCTGAATTTCTGAATAGATAAGAACAGATAAATTGCACGCAAATAAGACAAAATCCACCTAGAGCACGTCTTGGTCTTTGTTTAATATTGTATATTTGTGTTAATGTTTCTTTTTAGATTTTCCAAAATGCAACGGTACAATGATATGAATATATTTTGACTTAATTTTGTTTTTGCGTGTGTCACTGTCATGACTGTGTGTAGCAAAGTTTTTCAATACAGCACAACTTTCGTTTTAAACTGCTAGAAATAGTTTTTCAGAATATTACTTTAGTTTAGTTCAGCTTAAGAATTGCATACAATTATTTCTTAAGACGGGTGTTATATGCCACTGAACGAAATGAAAATAAATTTTACTAAAATAGATAGTACTTTCACTTTGTATAAAAAGTAAAAATAGATCGTGAACGTAAAAATAGTTCAATATATAGAACGTATTAGGAAATACATACCTTAGCAAAACAATGTATTCCTGTTAGCCAAAACTGATACTAAGGTTGAGAAATATGTCATTTAGAAAAGGACAGGATTCAGGAACATTTTTTTTTTATTAAAGCAGACGACACGCGACACGCATGTGACGGTTCCCAGATAATTTGGAAATGTTCATGTGGGACCGGATAAAGCGGTTTCCGTGAAAGATTATAAGCATTTTTTACTAAACTTATCTGAATAATATGTTATGAACATGTATAACAGTTTTTACAATTTAATTTCGTTGAAATACATAAGAAATTTCTGAACAAAAACAATACTGGTTATATAACAAAAAATTGAAAACGTTTTACAACAAAAATCTATCCAAATAAACAAATATACCTGTGACAATTCTGATTCTATTGGTACCTAGTACATTAAAATCCGACCAGAAATGTCCCCACAATAATTTGTTGAAAAAAAGTAGTTTTGTAAGATAGCGACATGTTTTTTTTTATAACGTCAGAAACTACCTGTATGAAAACTTGTGAAACTTAATCGTAACGTTACTCGGTTTGACGTCGAACTGCATAAGGTCGATTTCTATCCGACGCGGCTCACATGTTACAAGAACCGCATGCCAAACTGTATTTGTAATTTAAATACTATAGTTCAACGCCTCACAAGTCATTGTTAATATGAAACCTACCGAAACAATTTTAACGAAAAAGATTTTAAAGATTATATATATGAACACAAGATATTAGTTTAAATTGCAGACTAGGTGTTTTGATGGAAGACTACGATAGCACAATGCTATTGAGAGACAACGAGTGAAATTTGTATAGTTCATTATTCAGTAAGATATAACACAGTTAAGTTATGGTATAACATAAAATTGAAATGTAAAAAAATGTAATTATCAAAACTAAACCAAATCTATGAATGGGTTATGGTTGGTTCATGAAATATATTGATAGCTGGTGATTTATAAGATACTTTATTCAACATATAAATTTGAATTGATGCACATCTAAATCCGAAACTCCCCTTGTATGTGCGTCTTTGACACTGAGTTTTCATAACTGTCTCAGAATAATGTTTTTGTATAAACTTTTTACATTGTATTTGACCAACTAAATGTATTTCACATACCTTGTTATGTAAGGTCGACCTGCTTTGGAATGTGTAACGAAGTTGTGACATGTTCATTTAATTTTGCTATCATGACTATGGTAACGAAATTACGTGACAACAAAATCACAACAACACCCAAATAGTCACTTATTTAAACTAGAAATTCAGAAGTTCAGAAGCATATGTATATATTACATCAAACTGCAAGTCATGAATATGACGGTTGTTGTCCATTCGTTTAATGTGTGAATAAATTTATCATAGATACCAGGATTGATTTTTGTTATTTACAAGATATTCCGACCTTCTTTGCCTTAAATGAGAATAGCAAAGATCAATGTTATACTACACCAAATGATAAAACTAGATCATTCGATATCCTTTACGTAAGACAAGTATATCATGACTATCCCTCTGGTATCTGTCGTCCCTGTTTCAACGATATATGACAAATTATACTTGCAAGAGTCACAATGTATTGAGTACTATATATCATTTTTTTTTTAATCCAGAAATTGCACATGTACTTTTGTGCTTTAAAGTGCAAAGTAAAAACAAACCCAAATAAAACATTCGTCTTTCAATCTTTAAATTCTCCCTTCCCTCATATATTTTTTTATATTTACTCAAATGAAACAGTTCCATATATGCAGTTTTGACTGTCACACTCATATAATACCAGCACCTCGTTGGTGTATTCTTATTTAATTATTACTATATTGTTTAGATTTCCTTGTCCATCTATATTTAAAACGATCAAGGAGTTTTTGAAACTATTTTGTGTTTAGAAATTCAGAACGATAACATGCCATGTTAAAAAATATATATACATCATGTACATATATCTTGTATTTGAACAACATATTTTGAAATTAAAGTAACAAATTACCGTGATATTTTTCAAATGTTTTTTCAAATTTTTATGGTACGAATAAACATTCTTCTAATTTTTTAGATAGCACTTTGTTAGTATTGGCGGACGTCAACAGAAGTCGACATTTGTTATACTTCTCATCTTACATGTGAAAATGAGTCACCTACAATTATTTCGTCTAGTTTGAAATCCCATGCGGAGTGGAAGGGACATCCTTCTACAAGTCAAATAAACAGTTCATCATCATGGGTTCGTTTTTCTGAACCAGTCGGAAGTGAGGGAGACAACTTAGAAGCTTCTGTTTATGGCTAACATGTCATCATACAGTCGGAATGGGGACACAATTTGATTACTCGTGAAGGGGAAACAATTAAAATTTTTCGATAAATTGATATAATATTCTCATGCAGTCGGAATAAGGACAACACAATTGGATTTCTCATGAAGGCAGACATCTAAGAAGTGTCGGTTCTACAAAACGTGTAATACCAAATGAGTTTTTATTAATTTTGAAATATTTTTTGTAATAAGCTAAGCCTATTTGAAAATTCATGTAGGGAGACATTGAGGAGTGTCTGTTTTACAAAATGTATAATACCAATATCAGCTTTTATAAATTTATAAATATTTTTGTAATAAGCTTAGCCTATTTGAATATTCATGTAGGGAGACATTGAGGAGTGTCTGTTCTACAAAATGTATAATACCATGCAAATGAGCTTTATTAATGTTGAAATATTTTTGTAATAAGCTTAGCCTATTTGAATATTTATGAAGGGAGACATTGAGGAGTGTCTGTTCTTCAAAATGTATAATACTAAAAAAAGCTTTTATCAATGTTGAAATATTTTTTAAATAGGCTTAGCCTATTTGAATATTCATGAAGGGAGGCATTGAGGAGTGTCTGTTCTGCAAAATGTATAAAAGCAAATGAGCTTTTGCTAGTTTTTACATATTTTTGTAATAAGCTTGGCCTATTTGCATATTCCTATTTGCTTTACAACTATTTCAGAAACATCACAAGACAAATGTTGTAAAAAGTCCAATGAATAAAATACTGAACCATAACATCTTTCTGTGCTGATCAGTCAATAGTTCCTTTGATTGTGTTAAAACATTTATATTTGATTCAAAAAGGATTAAAAAAAGTCAGGAGTTATATAAAAAGGAAGATATGGCATGATTGCCAATGAGACAACTATCCACAAAAGACCAAAATGACACAAACATTAACCACTATAGGTCACCGTACGGCCTTCAACCATGAGCAAAGCCCATACCGCATAGCCAGTTATAAAAGACCACGATAAGACAATATAAAACAATTCAAACGAAAATACTAACGGCCTTATTTATGTAAAAAAAGCCAATTGAATTGTAAGGATCATTCACAATTTCTTTAACTTCTCAGCAGTGTGTTACTCTCCAGAAATAATGAATGTCATAATTCTTATCTGCTTTAATGCAAGATATTTAGAGTTTGTAAGTAGCCGTTGTCATTATTCTTACCTGCTTTAATGTTAAATATATAGAGTTTGTAAATAGCCGTTGTCATTATTCTTATCTGATTTAATGCAAAATATATTTAGTTTTGTGATAGCCGTTGTCAGGAAACTAGTCAACAGGTCAGCACAGTCAGTTGTGGAACACTTATTACAGGAACCAAAGACAAAACTGCATTTGATAAAAGTTTTGTGAAGTAGTTTATGATAAGTAGGGAAAATTGAATTATTTTTCAAAGAAGGTAAGAATCTGAAATGTGTACATAATGATATTGTCTCTATTCCTCAAGAAGGTAAGAATCTGAATTGTGTACATAATGATATTGTCTCTATTCCTCAAGAAGGTAAGAATCTGAAATGTGTACATAATGATAGTGTCTATATTCCTTAAGAAGGTAAGAATCTGAAATGTGTACATAACGATATTGTCTATATTCCTCAAGAACGTAAGAATCTGAAATGTGTACATCATGATATTGTCTCTATTCCTTAAGAAGGTAAGAATCTGAATTGTGTACATAATGATAGTGTCTATATTCCTCAAGAAGGTAAGAATCTGAATTGTGTACATAATGATATTGTCTGTATTCCTCAAGAAGGTAAGAATCTGAAATGTGTACATAATGATAGTGTCTATATTCCTCAAGAAGGTAAGAATCTGAAATGTGTACATAACGATATTGTCTATATTCCTCAAGAACATAAGAATCTGAAATGTGTACATCATGATATTGTCTCTATTCCTCAAGAAGGTAAGAATCTGAATTGTGTACATAATGATAGTGTCTATATTCCTCAAGAAGGTAAGAATCTGAATTGTGTACATAATGATAGTGTCTATATTCCTCAAGAAGGTAAGAATCTGAATTGTGTACATTATGATATTGTCTATATTCATCAAGAAATACCCGAGGAGAAAACAAATAATTGTATGTTTGTTGTTAAAAAAAGTATTCACAACAAGCACTTTTCAATTGTTTAATGCCAGACAGGCATAGTTTGGGGAAATACTGAGATGTGGAAATAATAATATTGTCTTCTTCTATATTCGTTAAGAAAAACTTGAGAAGACATTTTTATGTTTGTGTTAAATATGTTTAAAACGTACACACAACAAGCATTTTGAATTGTTTACACAAACATAATTTTTGAAGATTGTTTTACATTTTATTCTTAACGAAAATCTAAAGTGATGTTTCAAAAAGATACATTACAATTATCGCATGACAAATTATAGTTATATTCTGAATGGTTTTGTTCAACGCCTCACACGTCCTTGTAAATATGAAACGTAACGAAACAAAGGAAACAAAGATTTAAAGATTATATTTATAAACATAACACTATTATGTCTAAATTGTAAAATAGTTGTTTTGATGGACGACTATGATAGTACGATATCATTAAGGGACAACGGGTGGAATTTCTAAAGTGTATTATTCAGTGAGAAATAACTCAGTAAGCCACGTTATAACAACAACATGTTACCAGGCCAATAGTCAGCACCACTGTGTTGACGTGAATTATTATTGAAATGAACATTATTATAGATCATAGAGTACTCGGGAGTACTTGGATAATCTTCAACGTCTATTGAAAAGTTTAGATTAAAGTTGGGATGCAGTATTTTTGTTATAACCTTTCAAATATAAAACAAACGGGCTACGCACATAGCTTGCTCCTCTGTGTTTGTGTATCAATTAAACAATTACCGACCGCCTTTTACTACAAATAACATATCATACTCCCAAGTATTGTTTGTGTACGTGTTCATGAACCAAATTCCAATAAAATCAAAAACAGTTGAATAGAAACTCCGATAAAGTAGACAATATATGTATCATCTGTTCCTGATTAGTTGAATTTTTTATGATACGACTTTGGAACTGAGAAGTGAACTCCCTTTATATAACAGTATACATATGCTGTCAAACTGTTGAGAAACCGTTTCAAAAGAAATTTCTCTTTAACTTTGCCTATCTAGAATTTTCTATATTTTCACTCAAATCAAAAACAGTCATTGTATCAATGGTTGTCAATATTTCGGTTTAATGATTGAAAAAGTATTCTTGAAACTTTGTTTGAAGTTTTTAATTGGAAATTAATTAAATAAAATGTGAAAAGTTCTTAACTGATTATGATAAAAAAAAACAAGATGAGTTAAAATGCTTGGTATAATATAGAAGGTGAAATTGAACAATTTGTTATATTTGATTCAACATAAATACTTATTCAAATTATGTACATTGTAATTTAAATCTTTATTGGAATCAAAGACATGTACTCTTAAAAATTACTAATACACGTTCAGTGAACAAAAATCTATCAGTCAAATCTACCTAGAACAAGCATATCATATAGCAATGCTCTACTATACCATGGGTGCTGTTTTTACCATTAGTCCAATTTCAATTTACCGACATAAAGGTTTGCAAAGAAAAGCTGAAATATGTGAGTTGATACAATATTTAATACTTCGAACATGTATACATTTATAAGGAAAATGGAATTGCAATTGCAAACTATGTGATAACGCAATTAAGAAAAAAAAAGTGAAATTAATAAAAGCTTACGTCCATTCAGACCATCACAAAAATACTTTGTTTTAATAAGACAGGAATACAGTTCGTTTTACTTATACATGGTATAAGTTACTCTGCACAAAATACCAAATTACACAGAAATAACCAACTATAGATCATCACAAAACCAGTACCGCATCGTCACTAATGTAAGATCTCGAAATGACAAGTGTATACCCTTCTCGCAATGTTTTACACGATTTAAGATTGAATAAAAGGATAAGTTTCAGTGACTGTTGATTTAACACTAAATTAATTTAATAAAGCGTGCATGCATTGAAAGAAAGAAAAAAAAAACTACTTACCTCAAGGCATTTAAAATCTACATCGTCAAATATAGGAATGTATGTATCAAATGAGGAAACATATCAAAAACACCCCTAGTTTAAAAGTCCGATTTACATATTTAAGTGTGTCCTAATACTTTACTGATGATGCATGAGCTGTTTCTTTCTTTATTTAGATAAGTTGTGATCGAATGAAAATGAACTTCGTTTAGTGAAGTATTTAAGAATAGTGTAATCATTGTCTGTAGGATAAATAGGGAGTAATTGTATATGTCTGTTGTAACCTCGCAAAGGAAACTATTGAGGAAAAGAATAAGGGTATTTACAAAATTTAAACAAAATTAAAAAAAAAAAAAAAAAAAAGAAAAAAGAAATAAGAAATATTGTAACTGTACATGCTGTATGTATACATAAAAAAATATTTAATAAAGAATATTATAAAAATGTATTGTATATAACAAGTTATCTATATCTTTATTGTTCAGTTCTTTAGAATAGTTGTCTTATCATTCTGCATCAGTTCTCCTTAATTTATTGGTGATTATTATCTTAATGTCTATCATTTTTTTTATTTAGAAAGATGTCTAATTTGCGATCATACTTTATCATTTCCCATTAATTTAGTAAAATCGTCCCTTCGAAAAAATTTCGGACGCCATCACGAGTTGGTTTACCGTTATGGAAAATGATATCGGATATGTTCCTTACGTTGTAACTACAATCCCCTTCCCTTTAATGAATGTGACCTTCCAAATTAGACTTTTTACCGGATTTTTTTTTATCACAGATGCAACTCGAAGGGTGCCACATGTGGAGTAGGATTTGCTTACCTTTCCGGAGCACCTGAGATCACCCCTAGTTTTTGGAGGGGTTCGTGTTGTTTATTATTAAGTTTTCTATGTTGTGTCATATGTACTATTGTCATGCGATGATTAAATTGATAACGAGAGGTCTCGTAGATAGGTCACTGTATACCGGAAAATATCGGCAAATAAGTGTCTGAGAAGTTTTTAATTCAATATCGGTCCATTCAGGAACATTTTATACATACAAAGGATATTCGTTTTTAAAAAAAGTTCACGTTTACTTCTTTTAGAGTAATACTTAGCCATTCAAGTATATATACAACATGTTCAACTTTTTTTTGTCAATATGAAGTTTCATATGAGTTTAAAATGTTTGCCGGCGCCTAACCTGCGACAGTTGCAACTTGCTTGACCCATCAGGTCAATACAACGCTAAAAAAAAACTAACAAAATTTATAAAGAAACCACGTGTCGATCTAAGAATACCTGCATATAGTTATGGAAAACTATATCAAAGCCAATAACAACCAATAGACATTATTGTATCCATAACAATTTTTAGTACGCGTCTGGCGTACTAAATTATAATCCTGGTACCTTTGATATCTATTGATTAATGAAATATCGTCTGCAAACCAAGGACACAAAAATATAAAGACATTTAAAGTTCAACATGCCGTCTCCAATAATGCACAAGTGTCTGAACATTTAAAGCCCATAATATATAAATATTTAGGCATTGTCTTTTATTTCAATCTTTAACTGTCCAAAACTTTTAAGAATAGCACTCCTCTTTCTTTAAAATATGGGACAGCTAAAGGTAGATTACCTGATTCTTACAGGTAAATGATAGTACACTCACTGAAATAGATACTATTAATATGACAATTAAAACAAAACAACATTGTATTAAAATCGCAATCCAATACACTATAATTTTGTCAATCACCTTCAAATTGATTTTAACTCTACCAATTATTTTATCACAACCATTTTTCTTATGTTTTTGAGTTGTCTCTTTTATCTCTAATTCAATTTGTTTGTTATGCTGGTTGCAAGTCCTGTTTTTGTTGCTTTTATGATACTTTACACACTGCATTTAATTGTTTTCTGTGTAGTGCTTTTGGGGGTTGTTGTAGGTCTTTTTTGTTTGTTTTCTTTTGTTTGGCCATGGTATTGTTTTCATTTTGACTTATGGTATTTGATTTGACCATAGTATCTTTTACCTCTCGAAGTTAACTTGATAATTTTTGATGCTTTTATGAACTTATTTTTTCATAACATTTATCCTGGTCCGTTTTTGGTTATCAAAATTGACTTCTGGTGTTGCTCTTATTCTTCCTAATACCATGTTTAACTACAATCACGTAATGCTTCTGAAATGTGATAGATTTACAACAAAACCTTATCTTTTGTACGAAGTGCGAATCTAGAATTTGCTCTATGAACTAGGGGACAACAATATTGTTTATAATGCGTAAGTTTCGGCGTTGATTTACAAGTTTTCTAAGTCTGATATTATTGCTTGATTGTGAATATAATGCAACACTTCACTTATGAACGACGATGAATGTTAGAAGCAGAATGAAGGAAGACATTACGGTATGTTATTTGTCAAACAAAAAAACAATTGTTTGTCTGATTCGCGCTTAGTTCGTACTGATCGTTTTATAAAAGAAAAAAAAAAAGAAAGATGTTTTTTTTTTAAATGAAATCGATAGACAAAACTGTGTTTCAGTCACATTTGTAAAAAACAAGTTATATCAATACACAAAAAAACGACAAAAAAGCGACACGACCTTATAGAAAGAAAACAGGAAAAAGGGGTAAGGATCGGGTATTCTTTTGGTACCGTTTGAGTAACAAAACAAGTTATACCAATACATACAAAAGAGCGACACGATTATATAAAAATAAAACAGGACAAAGGTTCTGTTGGTACCGTTAGGATAAACACAGTCTCTTGAAAACTATGATGAACAACAAAATAATATAACTGGTTTCACCACTTTATAACTTTTTTTTCGTTGTTTGCATTAAGAATACTCTTACTTTAAGAATACAAAACCTTTTCAACTTTTAATCTTCAGTGCTGTACAATTTTGTATTTTTTTCGTCACTGGTGAGTCTCGTGTGGACTAGACGCGTTATATTTGTTTTTCTCGTGGTGTATTGTCTGTTGCTTGGTCCGTTTCTGTGTGCTGTTGCGTTTCGGTGTTGTGTCGTTGTTCTCCTCTTATATTTAATGCGTTTCCCTCGGTTTTGGTTCTTTGCCCCGATTTTGTTTTTTGTCCATGGATTTATGAGTTTTGAACAGCGGTATACTACTGTTGCCTTTATTCTATCATTTCATCCATTTTGAAACAAAAAACGCATATACAGTTGTTCACGGAAAATATGAGTAATCCTTGCGCACGCAAAAATCATAATACACATATTTTGTATCTTATTCTTCATGTAGCATTACATGTTGTTTATCTTCAGCTGTACTTTCTTTTAATCTATTATTTCAATGACTTGTAACTGTCTATTAGGATCACAGAGTAAGTAGTTGTGGTCGATATCATCGACCATGACTTGTACCTGTTTATTAAGGCTTTATACAACAAATGTTTGTGATCGATATCGTCCACAATGACTTTAAACTGTCTATTAAAAACCTACCACACCAATTGTTTGTGCTCTATTTCGTTGATATTGACTTGTACCTGTCTATTAAAACCTATCACAACAAATGTTTGTGGTCGATATCGTCGACAATTAACAGTACATGTCTATTTCGACATACCACAACATACCACAACATATGTTTGTGACCGATATCGTCGATAATAACTAGTACCTGTCTATTCAGACCCACCACAACACATGTTTGTAATCGATATCGTTCACAATGACTTGTACCTGTTCATTAGGACCTCCCACAACAAATGTATATCCATGATATCGACGACAATGACCAGTATCTTTCCATAAAACTTCCTCCAATAAATGTGTGTAATCGATATCGTTTGCAATGACTTGTTGACGATATGGATCAGTGTGGGATGTCTGAATGAACATGTGTTAGCAAGTCATTGTCGATGATAGCATTCACATACATTTTGTTGGAAATGCTTAATGAACAAAAGAATACCCCATCCTTACCCCTTTTTCCTGTTCATTAAGCCTTCCCAACAAAATGTATGTAAATGCTATCATCGACAATGACTTGCTAACACATGTTCATTCAGACATCCCACACTGATCCATATCGTCAACAATGAACGATAGCTTTCCATTAGACTTCCCTCAACAAATGTTTGTGATCGATATCGTCGACAGCGACTATTGTGTTTTCATTAAACTTCCCTCAACAAATGTGTGTGGTTATTATCGTCGATGGTGACTTGCACCTGCCTGTTGAGACCTCGAACAACAAATGTTTGTGATCGATATCGTTCACAATGACGTATACAAGTCCATTTCGAGTGATAACTTGGATCTCTTATCTACAAACACCAGAAATCAGACCCCCGAATACGTAAACAAACGCGTTGATACCTAGCAAAACATGATTTTCGGAACAAGAACTTCTCATAAAAGAGGGACGAAAGATACTACAGGGACAGTCAAATTTATAAATCGAAAATAAAATGATACCGCCTGGCTAAAAATGAAAAACAGACAAACAATAATACACATGACACAACATAGAAACGTAAAGAATAAGCAACACGAACCCTACTAAAATCTTGGGGGGGGGGGGGAGGTGCTCCGGAAAGGTAAGAATATGCTGATCGACATGTGGCACCCGTTGTGTTGCTTATGTTTTAACAAATCTGGTAAATAGTCTAATTCGATAGATCACATTTTTAATGAAAGGGGAAGTCTAGAGTTAATGCTTCTAATCGAAAGAAACAGAAACAAATATCATTTGAAATTTTTTTAATGATTGGCAAGACAAACTCAAAAACTTGTTAAACAATCTCTCTTTGTTAACTTAAACTCGTTAAAAGTTGTGATCAAGGGGAACAAACAAACGTAACCTTCTTCCACCCCCCCAAATAAATAAAAAAATAAAAAAAATCCAAACAAACACTTTATTGTATTTGATACCTTTCTCTTGACATATTTCGCGATATGACGCGATTGATGCTCAAAAAGGCAACACCGATATTAATTTTGGGGTATTTTTTTTGTATTTATTTACCATAGAAAAACTGGCGTAGTCAATTTTTAAACTGGCATCTTTTTTGGATATTATTCGTTTCTTCCTCTGTTTTATATTTTCTCCCATATAGTTGTATTGTAGTCCTGTCATTTAATGTTGTCATTTTAATGATATAATTATCAGTGTAATTAAAGCGGGAGGTTTGGCATGCCACAAAACCAGGTTCAAGCCACCATTGTTGTTCTTAAAATTCCCTGTACCATGTCAGGAAAATGGCCATTGTTATATAATAGTTCGTTTCTGTGTGTAGGACATTTAAATAAGGTGTTTATGTTGTGTTGTAGTTCTTTTATATTTGATGTAATTCCCTCAGTTTTAGTTTGTTACCCGGATTTGTTGTTTCTCTATCGATTTTCGAATTTCGAACACCGGTATACTTATGTTGCCTTCATTCAATATAAAGTTTTTGTCTTGAGGAATTACATCGTAATCCAGCAATACTTCTAGCAGCTTATTTATGAATTGTTTGAAGACGCTCAGACTTAAGCTGCAAAATAAAACAATATCATTCTCTTATATGGGTCTAATAAAAGCATAATAAATACATATAACTGAACTCCTATCTCACAAATGTTTAAATAGACAATAAATCTATCATAAACACCAGGATTAATTTTGTAAGACATCACCTACGCTCGAATCCAAAAAAGTTAAATAGGCCTAACACAGTACGAAGTTGAATAGCATTTAGGACCTACATTTCTAAACGTTTTGCCTTATACAGCTAAGGTAATTTATTACGGACGAAGCACAGATAGAAAAGTGCATGTTTATTTTTTTATAAATAATATCAATATGTGTGTTCAATGAACCTCATGACTGAAAAGTTATCCCAAGTTGACATTGAATATTTAAATTATAAACCTCTTTGTCATTCATCCCTCCCTCCCCCCGAAAAAATCAGGTTGATGCTCCCTTTCCCTTCAAGTGAATACGATATGTTTTGTTTTCTTGGAGTTAAATTGAACAGCCCATGGTTTTGCCCAATTTGAGATAACATCCAAACATTCAGCCAACAAGGCAGCTGCTATAGCATGATCATCATCTTCTGTACCAAAAAGTCTAATATCATCAGCAATGTCTCTGTCGTGTACGAAGACTGGTTAAACAGCCCTCATTTAATATGTTGTATATATATATATAATTGGTTTAATAAAGTCCTCAGATACTTATATAATTATCCAGTCTTCAAACACAATATGTGGTGTTTTCAGATTTGTTTTCTGCAGGTGACCTCAGGTAATCTGTCTATAAACACTTTTCTTGATAAAGGTGACTTCAGGTAATCTGTTGTGTATGATTACTGGTTTAAAAAAAGGTGACATCTGGAAATCTGCGGTATATTGAGTTTTTTAATAAAGGTGACCTCAGCTAGTCTCTTGTGAATGAAGAATGGTTTTATAAAGGTGACCTGAGGTAATCTGTGTAAGCAGAGTGGTTTATATCTTTATATACCGATTACCTGATGTCACCCCAGGTTATTTATCTATCAAGACCGGATTGATAAAGGTGACCTCATGTAAACTGTCTATAAAGACCGGATCTTTTAAGGTGTCCTCATGTAGTCTGTCTATATAGACCGGATTAACACAGGTGACCACAGGTAATCTATGTATGAAGATTGGTTTAATAAAGGTCACATCAGGATATCTTTTGTGTTTAAATACTGGTTTATAAAGGTGACCTCAGGCGGTTTAATAAAAGTGACCTCTGGTTATTTGTCTATAAAGTCCGGATTAACAAAGGTGACATCAGGTAATCTGCATATAAAGACCGGATTAATGAAGATGTCATCAGGTTCTCATGGATATTGCTAACCATAGACTATTCAAACCCGTATTGACTACATCCAATAATGAGGAAAAATGTTATTTTTTTAAGGTAGAATTCGCTAGTAAAGGTTTACATGCTGTAAATATCAGCAATATTTCCATAAAAAATCTGTACAAAAAAACTATACCCGATTACTCTTTAAAAATAAAGTTACACCTGTTATTTCTTTTATTTACACCAAGTCTATTGCATCCAAGAGTTTTAACCACAAGAGAGTTTTAGAGGTCTTCAATCTCAAAGTAAAATCCAAGCCTCCGGATTGGTCATGTTCATCGTCACAATACAATTATAGTCCAGCTGGTCATGTTACTGGTGACCTTGGCATCGTTACCAATGAACAACTAAGAGAGTTGTTAGCCAAGGGACCCAAATATAGAAATCCCTAGCCCATCAACTGGAAAAAGAACTTTAAGTTACTGATGAGTGCAGTTGAGGACTATGCAATAAAATGGGTAAAGCGCGAACCAGACGAACCAGAACTGGACACTTTGTCTGAGGGATTAAAGCTATTCGATCGTGCATTCAGAAGCGCCTTCAAAAACTACGATGTAGTATGAGTACAACAGTTACTAACCCTTTCAAGACTCCTGATGTTGTGGATGCTTTATCCTCTTTAGTTTAAACATATTTATTTAAAGTGGATTGGGAAACAAGTTTTGCAAATTATATTAATCCCTTTCCACTTTGCGGGTGCGAGTGCTGCCTTGTAGCGGCATTAGCCTACTCTTTTTCGAAATCTACAAGGGTGTCTTTAACGTGCAAGAGATATGGCTCTCTCTTAACACGGGTCAGCCATTTATCGTCCCTTTCCGACGGACTATCATCGTGTCCTCAAGACCATACTCGCAGATGGTTTCAAGCGAGAGCCGAAAATTGATTCCTGAAATTTTCATCCCAAACGGGAATCGAACCAGGAACCTTTGTGTTAGTAGTCCGATGCACTAACCACTACACCACGGCTCTCTTTGCATAACAAATATGTCGTTGTTCCAGCAGATAAAGCCTCAAATGATATTGTCTTCATATTTGCAATGTCTAACAACAGAGCTTGGAAGAAATACAACTACTGGTAACCCTACATATTCTTTAACAGCATTTACCAAGGACGAAAATTTACAAAAAATATAAATCTGTCCTTCTTTCTTTTGGTATCAACATCAAAGAAAACGAAGACAAATTTACTATAATTATACTGGATGCCTAAATTACACAAAACTCCATATAAAGAACGATACATAGCTGGGTCTTCAAAATGTTCGACTAAACATCTTTCTAAAGTACTGACTACTATTCTTTCTACAGTTAAAGATGGGCTTCAAAAATATTGTGATGAGATTTATTCTACCAGTGGTGTTAACCAGATATGGATTCTCAAAAATTCGAAATATTTACTGCTTGATCTTCTATCACCATCTTTGCAATTTTGCAGCAACATAAACATGATAAAGACTTGATTTGTCTACGCTTTATACAACTATTCCCCATGCTCAATTGAAAAATCGACTTCACCATCTCATTCAACAGGGCCTTTTCTATAACAATTGGAATCGTAGATACAAATTTCTTGTTTTGGGTTACAATAATTTATATTTTGTGAAGAATCACACTGAATCTAACAGAAAATATACTGAAGATGATATTATCAAAATGCTGGACTTTTTGATCGACAATATATTTGTTGAGTTTGGAGGATTTATTTTTCAACAAATAGTCGGTAATCCAATGGATACTAATTGTGCACCCCTACTGGCCGATTTGTTTTTGTACTCGTATGAAGTAGAATTCATTCAAACCCTTCTATAAGACAAAAAGAAAAAGCACCTTGCGAAATTCTTTAATTTTACTTTCCGATATGTTGATGATGTTCTATCATTGAATAACCCATATTTCAGCCTATACTTACCTCTCATATATCAATGTATATTTCAGGTGAACTTGAAGTTAAAGATACATGTGATACTAGAAGGACTGCTTCATACCTTGATATTTTCCTCTATACTGACGCAGATGGACTACTTCACCCGAAATTCTATGATAAACGGAACGATTTCAACTTCCCAATTACCAATTTCCCATTTCTCAGCAGTAACATACCCTCTGCCCCTTCGTATGATGTTTACAAATCTCAATTGATACGTTATTCTCGTGCTTGTTCACACTATTCGGACTTCATATACATGAGTGTGCTTCTCACGCAGAAACTGCTCCAACAAAGTTATGAAGAAGACAGATTAAAATTGACACTTCTTAAATTTTACGGACACCATCTCGAATTAGTTGATCCATACGATGTGTCTTTGACCAAACTAGCTAAGGATATTTTTACTACCTGTTAGATTGTAGTTTGTGATTACGTCGTCTTATCGTTAAATTACCAAACGTGACTTGTTCCCGATTATGACTGTTTTGCTAAGTGTGAATTCGCATTGCTATAAGACGTGTTACGGTACTTGTATATCCCAAACTTATGTATTTAGTTTAGATTTTTTACACGTATTTGTAATTTTCATCGGATTATGACAAATGTCTTGACGTCTTTTCGGTAATATTCGTGTGTTATGTGAAAGAATATTAATCACCGCCTTTATTTATTAGATTTGATTTGGTTTAACGTAATTTGTACGATGCATTATGATTGAAGTTTGATTCTGAATTAACCGGACATAGAATATATGTAATTGTCTAATTGCTACATCAGTATTGGAAATTTTATTGTTATTAAATGTAATATCCGTATTTATACAAATATAATATTAAATCAATCCTTATTCTATCTTATTTTTGATAGATAATTTCATTTATTCAAATGTGACGTCATTTTTCATTTTTGATGTTGTGTTTTTAAAATTCAAATGTGACGTCATTATTTTGTCATGTTTTACAATTTCAAATATGGCGTCACTTGGCGTTGAGGTTCTGATTAATTCGGATGTGTCTACTTTTTGTGTTGGATTTTGTCGGGTTATGTAATGCATTTCGTATGGTTCCTGTAATTAGTTAATATTTTAGTTTAATTTTATCATGTATATCTTTTATATAGTCATTTTATAAAATTTACTGTTTGCAAAAGTATGAATTATTCTTAATAATAGGGATGTTCTGGTACCTAACAGAAAACACTGGCCGATTTGGCCACAACTTTTCTGAACTTTTGGTCCTCGATGCTGTTCAACTTTGTACTTGTTGCGGCTTTCAAACTTTTGTATTTTGGCGTCACCAGTAAGTCTTATGAGGACAAAATGCACTTCTGGCGAATTAAATTTTAAACTTGTTGCCTTTTGTTAGTATCCAAGTCTCACTGGTACCCCATAGTCCTAATAGATATAAGATTTGGATGTAAAAAACTTTCAAATAGTGACTAAAAGGACACAGGGCACCACATTGTAGGAAAGCATCAGCAAGCCGTTCACACAGATCGATAAAAGTAACAACAGACATTACCACTTCTGATCACGTGTATCCTAAGTTAAACTTCAAAAGGACTTCCTGGAGTCTATTATTTAAGTACATGTATCTCCAACTGAGATAATCTTATCATTATATATGCCTATGGTCAACCAATGAGAATAGTATCCTAGACTCACTGGTACCTCATAGTTCTAATAGATATAAGATATGGATGTCAAAAAACAAAAATACCCTGAAACAAACATGAACTAACAAACCTTAAACCTCTTATCTCAGAAATTATCATATATTCAATTCTTATTTCAATAACATTCCTATAATAATTTAATATCCCATTTTTATTTTATTTTATTTTCTTCCGTTTTATTTTATTATTTTTTTTGTCTTTGTTTTTATTTTTTTGGTCTCATATTTACTGTATTTTGTATGTATAACATTCTTTAACATATTGCTGACACATTTTATTTGCACATCAAAAATAAAGTATTCTTATGATGTCTGTGGTTTTAGCACACCTCATTATAGAGATGGCCATAAATATTATGTTTATGGACTTGACCACTGCATGCATACTTTAATGTTCTGATAGTAAAATATGGAGGAACCAGAAAAATAAACAACTGCAGATAATTCACCAGATGAAGTCAGTAATTACAGTAATTAAAAGTGCAGACAACAACCATAAATATTCAGGAGTGACATGTTTGTCAATAAAACAACCACCACAGCGGAACTCTTCTCTTTGCAAGTTGCAACTGAATAAATGATACACATATATATCAAACAGGTTTATTTTATTACTGGACTAATTAACGTTTGTACACATGGATTATATGTTCATAAGAGACCTCTTAAGTTTTCTTTAAATGAATTCTCTCCAGATTTGTTAAAGTGAACCTGGTCTTTCAAACAAGCTTCAGAAATATCTGATTGATCAACAAAATGATAATTATTATTTTTACAACATAATACAATATCCTCATTTAACAAGTTTATTCGTTTGTTTATCACTTTTGATTTTGTGTAAACACATCCTAACAATACTATTGCAAAATTAAACATGTGTGTAATTTGCTCAGCTCAATAAAAAGTATGTCACGTTCCCTTTAGCTTTTGTAAGCTGTTGTGTTTCTGGATAATACATTTTATTTACATTATCATGATTATTGGTTCCAATATGGAACGTTACAACAAAAACAATTTTCCTTTCAAGTTCAAAAAACGAATCATGGAACCCCAAATGAAAAGGATGGGCGTATTTTTTTTTTTTTTATCTTAATTACTCTTGACATTTTAACAAATTTGTACGAGAAAAAAAACTGTGCAGCTAGTATATCAAACTGTAAGCCTATTTTGTCTTTCGAATACCCTTTTCTGGAGGGAAACATTAATGTTACTTTGTCTTCTTTAAAACATACAACATTGACATAGACTGCATATCTCATAACTAGCGTATACCAATTAGGAATAGGGTCAAATTTAGCAAAAACAACTGTACAATTTATACACTCATCTACAATAGACGTGATAACTGAAGGCAATAAACAGTAAGGAGGGAAATCATAATATTTTTTTATCGAATCATATATTTTACTCAACGCAACAACACCTGCTGTACAACGAGATGGATCAGGAGTAAAATGGTCTGATGGTTTTCCCTCACATGTAGTCATCGTGTTACTATTCAAGGCAAACATATCAAATCATGTGAACCGTAACTATATTCTATTTACACCCATGTACGTTCACTAATAGTTACGACTTTGATAGTGACCTTGAATGAACATCTGTAGGATTTTCCGCAGTATTTATTTATACTAAAATAAGGAACAGTTTTTCATAAATATAACCTGAAAAATTTCTTTCAGTATTTTTGTGAGATTAGAATTTTTTGAATGTTGATTTTCCCAAGCATAAAGAACAGCCTGATTGTCGACATGAGCAATTATTCTTTTACACTTAATGATATGTTGAATGCTTATCAAACTATTTTTAAGAGCTAATTCTTCTTCTAGCATTATTGGAGGTTTCAAAGAGTTCTGATCTCAATAATCTGAAATTATTCCCTCTATCATATCTTTTCCAGAAATTGTAGCACCCCGGTTTGTATCCTGACGAATCAGTTGATATTTCTAAAATGAAATTTCTTTCTGAAACCCATACAATTGTTTTATCCCATGTATCTAAAAATTCCCAGTACATGATTTTCGCCTTAATTTCATTGTCTATTAAAACATTGGAGGAATTTAGAATTGCGTTAGATAGAGCTTGGTTAGTAGCGGATGTATACAATTTTGCACCTGGAATTGCAAGGCATATATATATTCATAATTCTGTAAACTTCTGTATTGTGGTAGCTGAAACCCTCTGACTCTGTAAAATTTCAATTCTAAGATTTTCTAATTTTAATTATCTTTTTTGTGTTTTTTTGACAAAAAACGATTGCCTTTTTGAGTCAATTGTCATTCCAAGAAAAATAATGCATTGTACTGGCGGGAGCACCGATTTACTTATGTTAAAAAAATAGCCTAAGTTAGAGAATAAACCAACCGCCGAATGTATTGAAATCTTAGCCCGGGACATGGGGTTGTCTAACTCTTTGGGTTATGGATCGTTGAACTCCCAGATGAGACGGTAATCAATGTATAATAGACAGGACACAGATAACTGTCTTAATAACGATATAGCCGTCAAATTTAATGTGTTATATACGAAAGCAGAATTTTTCCACCCAAAAGCCAAAGCGTTACATAAAGAATAATGACCCCCCCCCCCCCCACTGAAAACCTAAAGGTGTTCTTGAATCTTCTGAGACCAGTACGTTGTCGTAACCGGACTTATCGTCAAGTTTTGTCAGGAAACTATCTTTCTTAACCATCTTAGGAACATCCACTTATGTATCTAATTTAAAGGATGTCTCTCATAAAACAGTTCGAATACATAAAGTCTTGGCTTTAATGGTTCAATGGTGATAGGGGGTGAATGAACTTTTCCAACTTTTGCAAGGTTTGTAACGGTACCAGATTGAATATGTTCAATTAATTCAGAATTTATAAAATCCAAAAAAACACATTTGCGAGCATTTTTGAATTGCCTTGCGGGTGGGAATTTGTCATCATAATGCATTTCCCAAAATTCTCCTTTGTAAGGTTGCATAAAGTCATGAATGTTAACTCCTTTCTCAAGCCGTTTCAATTGTTCACTAGTAGGATAAGCAATTATAGAACGCCACTGATTAACATGACTATGTTCATTTCCTGCAACAAAATATGTTGGATCACAAACAGCAAAGGGATCTTGGAGAATCATATTTACATTCCCCGGAGTTGAATTATGATAGAAGTTCGGTAAATATTCTTGGAGGAAGACACCGCTTCTCTACTGTCCATGGTTGAAAAGTATGCATATATTCCCATGCATTCGGTTTTACAGTCGTTAATCCGAATGAAATCTACAAAATAAGTCGTCAACTTTAAATGAGACAAATCGCCATAAATATGACAACCACTATAATTGAGACCAGGCCTCATTCTTGAGTTACCACCCCTTCTTCTGTTTTGGTTATAATATGACCTCGGTTATGCTGAGTTGGGAAAACGAGAGATAACATGTTGCATCATTTGGACCATAGGTGTGAACTGATCTAAAGAATTTGAAGCATTTCCCCTAACATTATTTCCTTCAACCTTTGATGTTGATTCAGTTTCCTGATGATATTTCCATTCAGCTTTAAAAATGTATGTTCTTTTTCGTATATTTTTGACTCCACTGCGTAACATAATAAAGATGTAACAAAATGGCCAATTCAGGGTTGCGATTTATTGCACAAAAAACGTAGCAATACCAAAGAAAACAACTCTTTGTCAGTGTGGTCATATCTGCGACCCGTTTCATCTAAATGCGTGAGTTTCATTTGCAGACTATCAACATTAATCTATCCTGCTCTAACGGCGTACTCCTTAACTTCTTGTAACGTTTGAGCTACTGTGTCTTCACTTACACTCTTTTCCATCTCACCGCTTGCTTCTTCAAATCAGAATTCTAAAACGACACAAATCTGATGTTTAATAATAAGCTTCACTTTTTCATAAATTTAATCAGTTATATTCTTTAATTTTGAAAAATCCTTGAAACGTTCCAAAGTCGATTATAAAGAACAATGATCTTTTGTGGCTATATCCTCTGCAGATGTAAACTTGCTGCACATCTCGTTACCTAATGTATATTGACGCAACATTGAATCTGATTTCCAACCTACATGAAGTTTAGTTGCATCTTTATTTCTGTCTAACAATGCCAATTTCAATGCACAACCACTGCGGCTGCTATGTGGGGGGTCTCCCTCCCACCAATTTATATGAGTAAGGTACACTTTTAATCTAGTATTCGCTGCGGACGACGAAGAAAACGGTTTACTGCTCAATTTATGGTGTGAATTTAATGGACGAACAGCATAGCCCAACTTTAAATTAAAACCAATGGTGTCATGGAGCTTTACATAATCCTGTAACATTTTGACTGGACAAAATTCAGCATGAGTTTTTTAAACGACAACAATTCTTGGATCACGAATGTCAACAGTTTTACCTTTGGTAAGTTAAATTACAATACCATTATTCTTCGGAAGTACAAAAATCTGATTCGTTAATAACAAATCAAAATCACCTGATCTATCCCCGGTGCTAGCGAGCCATTAAAAAACGTCAGATCTCTTTAGTAGATATACTTTTGTGCGTTCGAAAGCTCTGGGTTACAGAGTTTGTATGAAATATGTCTGGAAATTTTGAAAAGTTTGTTTTTTAAATAAAGGCGGTGCATGCTTCGGAATGGTAGCACTGGAGGATTGTTCTAGTCTTATTGCTGATAAACATTTTTTTTTATAACAGAAGCTTATGCAGGGTTTCCAAAGCCTGTACCATTATTCCAGTCAGTACCTCTGCCATAATCCCGACAAATTGCCCTTAATAGACCAATAAGACTATTTGCTGACCCTGCAGATCTTCTGAAAGGACAGTCACATGACTTGTCACATTTTTAGTATTTCCAATCGAAGAACACCCTGATTTATGCACCAGTGTTTTTCCTTTTCCATCTTTTAAAATTAAAAACATTCTAATACCCAAGGGCAGCACTGACAATAAATCTCTCTGATGATTCAAATTGTTTAGGAAACTAATCAGTTCTAATTTTAAAGCTTCTTTCTGTTTGGAGAATTTTGTACTTTGTAAGGGTGCATCCAATTCATGTAACCTTTCATCAATACTGTCGTGATCAATGTGTATTCCAGAGGATTTTAAAGGCGTGTCATTTTATAAAAGGATAAAGAAAAAACCTTAACAAACAAGGAAAATCTTAATACAAAAATAGTTTTAATTTTCTGATTTTTTTTGTTTTGTTTAATTATTATCATACTAATTATTTATTTGCTATTATAATCTTAACTATAAGGTTCGACCTAAACCAAATCAACCAAGGTCAATATCCAATACATCAGATACAAAGGTTCGACTCGTATTACATATTCTGAACTTTTGTCGTCTGATCCGGCTTTCCCCGAATCGTATCCTTAATTAATGACACTCTTAACAATTCCAAGGTTTGTCCCGAACGAAGACCTAACACAGTCTATAAGCACATACTTTTTTTTCTTTCGCCCTGTACCACTTCTATCAAATTTAATGAACTTAAGATTTAAGGTTTGGTGCAATCCAAACGCATGCAGCCTATAATGCAAATGATATCAAAATTAGTTTTCACTCTCCCATATATCTCTCTCTCCCCTATCCGAATCATATCCTTAATACCACTCTGAACAAATTCCAAATGTTGCCCTGAAGCAACCTAACATAGTCTATAATCGCATTATTTTTTTCTCGTCCCGGTTATAATACTAATAATAATTTTAAGCTTCACCCCAAACCAACGCATGCAGTCTAAAATACAAATAATACTCAAACTGAATATATGTCTCTGTCCTATAGCTCTCTCCCGATCCAAAGGTATCAAATGAAAAAAAAAATCAAAGGTTCTCTCCAAACCAACGCATGCAGCCTAAAATACCATGGCTCCCGTTCACAGCATGCCTGCCATGGATTCTTTTTTCTAAATTGCATTACAATTTTTACTTTTTGAAAGGTGCATTGCATTTTAGATGTCACAGATCCACCTGACGTCCGAAACTAAAAATCAGTCTGACAGTATTCATTACATTATATATATTAAATGACAATTGCTGCTTTGTAATGCTATGGATACATATACCATGTGGATTTTACTAGACATTCTTATCCACAGATAACCTCATACTTCATCAAACTAATTGTTAAGGTACTAATACTAATGTATGCGAATGACTTTAAAAAAAACCAAACTGAATAAACATGTATAAATAATTGTGGTCCATTCATTAATAATAAATTTTAATTAAAAAATCATATAAAAGTTCATAAAAACAAGATTTTTCAATTTTGGGTTACAAAAAATATGTTGCCATGGCAACAAAAGAAAAAAATATCCCTTTTCCGGGTCCACCGTTTTTGTAAAAAAAACTGTGAACATAACGATTTAACTATTTGCATTATGATGAGCTAATAAAATGCATATGTCCCCGAATTCTGTTAAACACAAAACAAAATTTTTTGTTGATCTGCAAAGAAGAAAGTCATCTTTAAAGCATCTTTTAACAAAGAATCTTTTTGTTTGTAACTTTTTGGGATTGACCATAATCAATGAGAGAAAACAGTGATCATTTTAGGGATGACATCAAAAGATCAGTGTAGGATAAAAAAAAACTTAATTCAAATAGTTTGGGGGTGGGGGGATAAAAGTTTTGTTTTTGTTAATTTGACATGGATTTTACATATTGGTCAATCAATTTTTCCAATTAAGTTAAGAGGGGGAAAGGGGGGTGACAGTGAACAAACTATGTGAATTAAGTTTTTTTTTATCCTGCATTGAACTTTTGATGTCGTCCCTTAACCTTTTTGACCACCTATCAGTCGGAAGGGGAGATGTTTAGCTTTGGTCATACTTGTGTATTAATACATGAACAAAAAGTATAAGACACTGGTTTTGAAGGAAACACTAATATTCTTTCCGTTCGTCAATTGTAGTATTTTGAATCTCGGAAAGCATTCAAATTGCCATTTAAAGTAATAAAAATTGCTTTTTTGCCCATGTCTGGTAAATTGTTTGTATGCAGCAATGGATGAAAAGACATCACTTTTGACTAATAAAATCATTTACAGCAGCCATCTTGATTTCATTCATTTAAATCTATACATCTACAAATGTTATTCAAATATGATCAAATATTTATGACTTAGCATGGAAAAGCATTGCAGGAGAAAGATAGATTACTGGTATGATTTGTCCTATATTGTTACACATGATGTTCAGATTTGGGGTTTGTGACCAAACAAACCACATGCTCCTATACATGATGAAAGACGAAACAGACGATGGCCTTGGAATACAAATGACCAATCGTATATTGCAAATTAATTGTTCATATTTAAAATTAATAAAAAATGTAGTAATGTAGACCTGTAATATGAAAATCTTCCACATACTTTCAATAAATTAAAATCACTTCAGCGAAGTTCACAGGAGTAACGGCACTATAGTTGAGGAGTCCCCACCGTCACTTTGCGATTTGATGTTCACAAATGCCGTTTTACTGTCGACGCGTAGGGGAGCCAGTAAAACGGAAATTTTCGACCTTCAAATTAAAATTGATTTTAGCCACTCTTCAACCACAGTAATGTAAAATAAAATGTTAGAGCTTGGAATAAATGGGTAATGTGTCCATGGGACACTGATGATGCCCCTTTTGCATAAACATCAAACATTATAAAGCATTACGTATAAATTGTATATAGCATTTGGTCGAAGCAAACTAAAGATAGAGAACAGAAACGAAAAATTCAGAAAACGACCTAAAAAAATAATCAGGCCTAACGTCGTCACTACTTCATTATGATCTCATATATATACAGAGAAAAACTAAAAACTAGCAATTTCCCGGATTTTATAGTGCATACGTGCATGTGTAAAGACACATGTTACCATCCTCGTTTTTAGATAAAATTGATTCAAAGTTGACTGATATACATAGACGTTTATTTGATAAGAGGTTGTAAAATGTCCAGTGACAAATAGATCAGGTATGTTCAGAACGACACAATACAATAGTTGTGTCCAAAAGACACATTTGAATGCATCCATAAAAAATACAATAATAAACATTCCGTCAGTTATAAAAGTAATTGATAAAATAACACATACATTTCGAATGTGGGTTATGTGCGTATTTTGGGACGAATTTGCTAACTGCACATTTCGAATGACCAAGTTCAACGTTCTGTCATTCGTAAAAATTATGCAATAAAAATATCTGAGAATATATATATGCATCCTCTGTAAGTAAAACACATGGCGCATTATGTAAATTCCAACAATTTTAAACGAAATTGGCTAAAAGTGTCACAAAAATGTGACGTTTTTCTCTCAATCCTGCCTTTCTATAATTTGTATTTATACTTTATAAAAATCGGTAACGGCGTGCATCAGACTTACAAATTCAATGAAAGAGACAGCGTTCTTGAAGCAGAATAAACAATACTCCTTTTAAAGGTCTTACGGCGGGAGACAAGAGAAAGGGGACGGGAGAAAGGAGAAATATATCCCCTGTCCGACCCCTCATAAATCTAGCGCTGTAAAAGTGACGACATCAAAATTTAAAGTTTTTCTGTGTTTTTGTGGTAACAAGCATTGTGCATAAATTTTATATCAGTTTGTTGATGCTTAAGTTAGAGAACGGAAACCAATTTTATAAAAAGAACAGACGTACACTATGGTACGTACATTCGGATGGACGTACAAACAGACAAGGATAAAACGTAATGCCCCCTTTGCTACGGCGGGGACATCAAAATGTACATTTATGAAAAAAAAAAAAAATCCGCGAAACTTCATGAATGGTTTTTGCACAAAGACGTTATGGCTAAACGTGACGTCATATAAATGAAAACTAACAAACTGAAGGTCATAACGTTACTTGTACGATTCAAGTTTTGATAAAATTACATCAAAACGGCGATTTTGAGGTAGGTGTTGTTTTATTTTCGATAATATTGTAGTTATCGAACATTGGTTAATCAAAGCAATTCAAAATGGCGGGTCCCTCCTTTTTTCAATTATTTGAATTCGAGTTATCTCCCTGTGTGCGCAAACCTTAACTTGATACCATCTGCATACCAGATAAATATCAATGTTATCCTCGTCTAACCTTCTCTATCTAATAATATGTGTACTCTAACCTATCCTCAGATAACCTCATACTTCGTCACTAATTGTCATTAGCATCTATGTACCAGATAGAATAACCCAGCTGTAGTATACACATTATCCTATGTCTTATCTAACCAAATCTGATTTAACGACCGACACAAATAGATAGAATTAAAGATCTTACCGATAGTTCATTTTTCTTGCATTTCTTGCTTTGACCCGCCTGATTATCTTCTTCACTTTTTCGCTTTTTATTCGAATCAGCTCTACTAACATGTTTGTTTGCTAGTTCTATAGCACAATGAGCTAACTTGACTAATGCATTGGTTTCCAGCGACTTTTGAAGAATTGCTTCTATTCTTTCAATGTCAACACCGAAATTTTTTGTTATACATTTGTTGAGATCGTCACGATCAAGTGTATTTAAGGATTCTTCTGTAAATCCATGTTACTCTTTCCACATGTGTAGAATTTTGAACCATCCGAATTGAACTTAATGTCACTAATGAGTTTCATCTTGGTAACATAATGTGATCACTAAATATTAGCACGCTGATAATACGGTACAGCCTCTGAGCCAAACTGATGTCCAACTAAGATAATCTTATCATTATATATGCCTATGGTCAACCAATGAGAATAACTGTAATTCAAGTGTTTCTTTGTCAATTGTGTTCTCCTATTCATTTGTATTGTAGTCCTGTAATCATTTTAATGTTATATTTCACATGGCCATAAAATAGGGAGGTTTGGCATGCCACAAAAACAGGTTCAACCCAACATTTTTTTCTTTTCAAAAATGTCCTGTACCAAGTTGGGAATATGGTCATTGTTGGATTATTGTTCGTATCTGTGTGTGTTACATTTTAACGTTATGTTTTTTTTTGTGTCGTTTGTTTCCTCTTATATTTGAGTGTGAATTTACATTATTATAAGACGTGTCACGGTACTTTCTATCCCAAATTCATGTATTTAGTGTTGGTGTTATATTTGTTATTCGTATCGGATTATGTCTAATGCTTAGTTCGTTTCTTTTTGTGTTACATTTTAATAATTATTCAAACTGGCACCATACACAAATGTCAGAGTTTGTTGATATTAAAATATCTATACACTATCAATTCGAAAAGAAAATTAACAAACTACAAACTGATTTATGTGCTGCACACATATGCCTATAATGTAATTCCTACTAAATATAGCATGGGGCATGGACTACGTTTTGGGCGGCGCCAAGGTTAAAAAAAAGACGATTTACAAAAATGTGAAAACTTTACCTTTTTTGTTATACTGCGTTATAAGATAAAGATTCCTGTATAGTGCCAAAATTAAGTTCACTTGCTGACAACTTATCTGTCTCGTTTTGAATTGTTAACACCAATGATGTGAGGTGTGTTTTCATTGTTTGTTCAAATATTACAAACAGAAATTTGCTTTTTGTCATTTTAAGTATGGAACAAATTTAATGTGCATTACCAAACATGTTGACAATCTATTTTGAATAAAAAAAGTTCAATTATGTTTGAATTGATTTTCAAAATAGAATATTAGTTCTAAATTTTCTTCTGTAGAAGGTTTGGTTACCTAGTTACCTGGTAAAAAGCAGATATTGTATTGTCTTGCAAGATATAACTTCAACCTCATTTGGAAATGTTTGGATCAATACAACCTGGGACCTGTAATTTGACCTTAGTTGGGAATCGATTACACTAATGTTAATCAACAACATCATCATCTTTTTTTAATATCATCTAAATAAAACCATCAGGTTATGAATTTTCAGCATCCAACCTTTTGAAGCTGTGTGTCAGATTGACAAAACTTAAGAATCCCCAACATAAAAGAAAACATATCAGTGGGTTTGTAGATCAAAGCTTGGTCAAAGGATCTGCAGTTTAATCAACATTAGAGAAACCATGAAAGATAACCAAAAGCTTAAAGCTCTTGGTAAATCTATGAATTATCTTTAAATGTTGGCTTTATTTTTATCTACATACCCCAGTCAAACTTCCTGTTCTAGTTGACTCCTCAGCTACATTTGAAAATGCTCGCATGCTGCCTTCGACAACGCAACGTACCTACAAAGTTTATCAGTAATTGTAAATCAAAGTTTAATGTGTTTACCTAATGCCTACTCTAATATATATATATATATGGGTTCTGCTTTTGTAGTTTAAGATATAAATGCTTTTTTACATAAAAATGACACAACATTTTATACAATGTTTTCGTCTTAAGTATTTTTGGTTATTTACCTTCATTGGGAATTCTCATAGTTCATGTAGCTTAATATTTGAAAGTTATTAATGTATACGAAATGAAACATTTGTAACGGTATTCAGGTCTGACCAAACAAGTCATAAAAGTTACAGCCAAATCCATCTGTGCATACATATCTGTCTCATTTTATTGTTAATTTGATGAGCCTTATGTAGACAAAACACGCGTCTGTTGTATCAATTTATAATCATGGTACCTGTGATAACTATTTACACCACTGGGTTGATACCACTGCTGGTGGACGTTTCGTCCACGAGGGTATCACCAGCCTAGTAGTTAGCACTTCGGTGTTGACACGAATATCAATTATATAGTCATTTTTATAAATTTCCTGTTGACCACACTTTTTGATATTTTGGGTCCTCAATGGTTTTCAACTTTGTACTAGTTTTGCTTTAAAACTATTTTGATCTGAGTGTTACTGATGAGTCTTATGTAAAAAGTAAAATCACAATGTTAACGAAACGTGCGTCTTGCGTATTAAATTACAATCTTGAAATTAACATGGCAAACCTTATTCACTCCAAATAGGTAAATTCTTTAAATCTATCCACCATGACTAAAGGTATAATGTGCCGATGCAAATACAGCATACCAAATTTCATTGACATATCACTCAAGGTGACCAATAAACTTAATTAATCACAAACCAAAACATGTAAACAAAATACCCTGACTGAGGGGGCCGGAGTGGGCCAAATAATCTTGATCGAAATGAGATTGGTCAACACTTACACAACAACATACCAAATATAAGATTTACCACTTAAGGATACCAATTATGTTTTCACCATCAACTGACCTAATCACAATACGATACATATAAACTGAACACAAGTTTAAAGTCAATTGATCATGACTCAACGGTCGGAGCCCAACAATTACCATGGAACTGAAATATGCAAATGCTAATGTAACTTCATAACAAATAGCTATGATTTACCACTTACGTATCCCCAAATATTGATCTTAGCTGATACCATAGGGATCTGATAAGACACAAGCAGCAGTATCAAACTATTCCAGTTAAATTGATTAAAAAAAGAATAAGAATGTCTACTCACAAGAAACTCAGTTTTTAAAGAGCAAAAGAATAAGCAGGTATAATTTAATTTATGTTGCACATAATATATATAAATAAACTGAAATGAAATGATAGGATAGATACCGACATAATGAAACTTCATCAAAAATGAAACTATAGTTGAATTGCAATGAGACTTAATCAATCATTTGGTATCAATTTTAAATACTGAACTACCGCATTTGTTCGTTGAGTTTTTGTTTTTCTAAGTATGTACTCTGAAGACAGTTTAAAAACTAGAATATTTGAAGTTTAAATTTGTTGACAGCTACTGTAAAAATATGTACAAAGAAATTTAGGAACTATGAAAAACATGACTAGCAACCTGTTTGTTTGTTTTGTTACTGATCTTTCTTGAAATCAAAACATGTACCGAGTGCAGTTCCATTTTAAAGACATAAGTAGACATACTTGATCAGATCAAGAGATCTCTCTCAAAGGAACACATTAAAGAGTGGCTTTTTGTTCATAATTGTAATAAATCATTACATTTAGTTATGTACTGCAACATAATTCAATGATAGGTGTGTAAAAAAATCAATCATAACTAGTTACCTTTGTGGAAATTCTTGGCTTTTTCCTAGGGGATTCTAGATGAGGATTTGCGTGTTCAGCATTTTTAGAACAATGGGGTAACTAAAATGATATCAGAATAATAATACATGTTTTTGTTAAAATATGCGATATTTCAACGTCAACATAAAAATCAGTCACACCGTAATGCTACTCAATCATTAGTTTTCCTTGTGGAAGTTTATTTTTATTTCGTTATGCATTGGCATTGACATACGTTTCTAATCTCACCTTACATATGTAACTCTAAACTTTTGTGGCTATTTCCTCAAATGTATGTTTCATACATACATTGTGTGTCTCAAGTTGAAAGATTATCTTACCAGACCAGAACATTGCAAATACATGTGTTTAAAGGTATAATGTTCACTTACGCATAGATAATCCGTTTTTAAACCTGACCATTCATCCACGAACTTGTGTTTTTTATACATGTTTCACATTAGTATTCTGTCATCTCTCCTCCACCAAAGTCATTGATACCTGTAACAATTTCGTCTTCTGTAACTCAAAGACCACAATGTTCCGGAAAATAGCAATCTGCATTTTCTTCTGATTTGATATACCGACTTGTGCTATAACAAACCTCCGGCTCAGTGATGCAATTAAATGATTCTTAAGATGTGGTGGTAGAAACCTTAATTTGAAACACAACCAAGTGGACCTATGACGTGTATTTTCTGGCACTTTAAACATTTGGTAGATGTCACACGGGCATTGTTCTTTTAACATACAGGGTACATAGAAATCGCCTTTAAATTGTAGCCAACAAAAGACACAAATCAATAGTTAAATTTAACAATATTTATTATACAAAAGTTTACAAGAAGTATTTTACAAATATAACTGTTAACTTAACTGTCAAAATATGAGTCCACTCTTTTATCTGTATCCGAAAATCTTTCGGAATCCAATCTGAATATAATGTTCACTACTAAGGTCACAATCTAGTATAATGTTGTTTGTAGAATAAAAGTGTCAATCCAAATGCTGTGAATACTAATGTCTATCAATGTCTATGTCCAAGTTTAATTATATATAGTTTATCTTTAGTGTCTGTATATATAGTGTTGTCATGGGAAATTATAGAACACTCTATAATGGAACATTGTGGAAAATCCTAGAAAGTTACAACGGAAGTTTCTGGAATCACGTAGAAGTTTAAATTACGCATATTTTATAAGGATCATTCTAGAAAGTTCCAATCATTATGTGATTGTTCCAGTGATTCCTAAACTGCACAGTTATAAGATTATTTGGTAAACAACTATCAGGCCATACAACTCAAATTAGGCCAACATAAATAAACATAATAATTACAATATCATAACACCTCCCCCCTTAAAAGAAGTTTTAGTGTAACAAAAACTTATCATGAATAATATGAACAAAAAAACATAATATATACAAAGTGATTTAATAAGCTCTAGATAAAGCATCTGCTATTACATTATCTTTACCCTTAATATGTTTTACAATTACATACTATTCTTGTAACAATAAACTCCACCTAGTCAACCTCTGATTCTTGTTTCTCATTTTATGCATGAAGGTGAGAGGATTATGATCAGTATAAACAAGAATAGGATGCACAGTTGGATTCAAATATACATCAAAATGCGGAAGTGCTGACAACATTGCAAAACACTCCTTTTCAATAGTTGAATAACTTTTCTGATGTTTATCTAATTTCTTAGAAAAGTATGATATAGGTTTCTCAACATTGTCATCTGTCTCTTGATATAAAACAGCTCCAATTCCTACATGGCTTGCATCAACTGCAAGTTTAAATTGTTTTTCAAAGTCTGGAGTAATCAGAACTGGGCTATTAATTAAAAGTGATTTGCTATTTTCAAAAGCTTTTTGACAATTTTCACTCCAGATAAACTTAGAATCTTTTCGTAAAAGATGAGTCAATGGTTTAACAACAGTAGCAAAATTTGAACAAAATTTTCTGTAAAATCCAATCATGCCTAAATATCTCATAAGTTGTTTTTTATTTGTAGGAGGTGGAAATTTGGAAATAGCTTCCACTTTAGCCATAATAGGTTTTACTTGACCTTGGACAACTGTATGCCCTAAATAATCAACAGTGGCCTGACAAAATTCACTTTTACCAAGATTAAAATTTGATTTTGACAATCTATCAAAAGTATCTTTCAAATGTGTAAAATGCTGTTCCCAGCTATCACTACATACAATAAGATAATCAATATAAGCATAACAACAGTCTAAATCTTTTATAACATTATTGATCATTCTTTGAAATGTAGCTGGAGCACTTTTCATGCCAAATGGCATTACAGTATATTGAAATAAGCCATCTGGTGTAACAAAAGCTGATATTTCACGAGCTCTCTGTGTCAATGGAACTTGCCAATAACCTTTCAATAAATCAAATTTGCTCACAAATTTTGCTTGACCAATATTGTCAATACAATCGTCTATCCTTGGAATCGGATAGGAATCAGATTTTGAGACTGAATTTACTTTTCTGAAATCAGTCACGAAACGAAAAGTTTTATCTGGTTTTGGCACAAGGAGACAAGGAGAGCTCCATTCACTGTTACTCGGCTCAATAATATCATTGTCAAGCAAATATTTAATTTCTTTTCTCATAACTTCAAGTTTGAGTGGATTGAGCCTGTAAGGATGTTGCTTAATTGGAGAAGCATCTCCAACATCAACATCATGACAAACAGCAGTGGTTTTGTTTGGCACATCTGGAAAAAGATTTTTAAAAGAAAATACCAAAGTTTTTATTTCTTCTCTACGATCAAAAGACAGATGTGCATGTTTTGAATCTAAATTTGAAAAAATTTCTGAATTTTTCAATCTAACTGTCTCTTCCAGAGTTTTACAACTAAATGTTGGTTCAATTACATCTGGTTTGTCATGATTGTTCTCAAATTTAACCATGCCTAAAGTGGCAACTGGTTTACTATCACATAGTACATTAGTACGCTCAAAATATGGTTTTAACATATTAATATGACACACTCTATTTTGTTTGCGCCGACCTGGAGTTTTTACAATATAATTCAAATCATTAATTTTACTCTCTATTGTATAAAGACCACAATATTTAGCCTGTAAAGGATGTCCAGGGACTGGCAAAAGTACAAGTACCTTATCACCAGGCTCAAAAACTCTGTCCCTGGCATCTTTATCATACCATACTTTCATCTTGTTCTGTACATTTTTTAAGTTTTTCTGAGCAATTTGACAAGCAGTAAACAATTTTTCTTTAAATCTAGATACATAGTCTAAAAGATTCAAGTCAGTATGTTCAGTAAGCCACTTTTCCTTAATCAATTGTAACGGTCCCCTTACAGTATGACCAAATACCAACTCAAAGGGAATAAATCCAAGGGATTCTTGAACAGCCTCTCGAACCGCAAATAGTAGAAAGTGAACTCCATCATCCCAGTCTCTGTCAAATTGAAGACAAAAAGTTCTAATCATGTTCTTCATGTTTGATGAAAACGTTCTAAGGCACCTTGAGATTCTGGATGATAAGCACTTGATCTGTACTGAGCAATCCCTAACTGGTACACGACTTGCTGAAACAAACCTGACATGAAATTTGATCCCTGGTCGGACTGTATAGACTTAGGAAGTTCTACTTATGTGAAAAATTTGATCAAAGCTTTGACGATAGTAGGTGTCTTGATATTTCTGAGCGGAATAGCTTCAGGAAAGCGGGTAGATGTACACATGATTTTCAATAAATATGCATTTCCAGTCTTGGTCTTTGGTAAAGGTCCAACGCAGTCAATTAGAACTCTGCTGAAAGGTTCGTCGAAGGCTGGAATAGGCAGAAGTGGTGCTGGTGGTATTTTCTGGTTAGGCTTACCAACAACCTGGCATATATGGCATGATTTGCAGTATTCCGCAACATCAGTTCTAAGTCTGGGCCAGTAGAAATGTTGCAATATTTTTAGGCAAGTCTTCCTTATACCTAAGTGCCCAGCCCAGGGGTTGTCATGGGCAAGACCAATAATTTCTTGCCGATAAACTTTAGGCACCACCACTTGGTATACCACTCTCCATTCCTCCTCTGGGGTAGCATCAGGAGGCCTCCACTTCCTCATTAAAATGCCGTCCTGATGGAAATAGCATTCAGCCACTTTTTCTGCTTCCTCCTGTGGTTGAGCCCTCTTGCGGAGCTGAAGAACTTCAATGTCTTTATTTTGTTCTTCGAAAAGGTTCTTTCTGTTTAATGAATGGCTGTTTACGTCCGGCCATGGCATAATAACATTCTTGTTATCACTAGGTGGTCTTACTATGGCCTTTTCTGAGCTACCAGGACCTTCAATGTCAGCTATGAAAGTGTCAGAAAGGTCAATGTAATCAAACTTATCTGTTTGCAAAATCTCATTTTGTTGTTTTCTAGCCATCGCCCTAGTAACAACACAAGCTGGATATAATTCAGCATCATCTTCAAGTGATTTAACATCCACCACCGGTTCACTGGTAACAATTGGTTCAGCAACCACTATGTTCCTAGCTAGATCATTTCCTAGCAATAAGGTAACACCCTCAACAGGGAGATTAGGACGAACACCTACAACATCTGGTCCAGTTATTAAATCTGACTTCAGATAAATACGATGGAGAGGAACATCTATACAACCCAACTCTACACCTTGTAACAAAACGGAGGCACCAACAGAAGTCTTCTCGGACAAAAGCAACACACCTTCTAACAATAAAGACTGAGAAGCTCCAGTGTCCCGTAAAATCTTAATAGGCTGAAGAGTGGTATCATCAACAATAGAAACAAACCCATCAGACATAAAGGGTTTGTATTCCTCCATGTAATCACAAAAACTGGACTTAAAAGCCTGACGCGCAGGGCATTCCAATATACTGGTAATATAAGGTGTCGTACAAGCACTGGTCTTCGGCTTATTATCTCGTTCATTCTTCTTTTGGAGTCTAAAACAATCAGCCATCAGGTGACCAATCTTCTTACAATAAGCACAAGTCAGTGACTTCTTCTCAAAAGTATCAAATTTTGGACTAGACATATTATAACTGGACTGACTCTTATTCTGTGGAACAGGCTCACTCAGCCTCACTATCAGTATGCTCAGTGCTTTGATTTTTGTAATTTCCACTGGAATTATTAACATTTTGACCCTTGAAACTTCTTTTATGTGAAAGAGTATAATTATCTGAAATAACAGCTGCATCATGTATTGATTCAACAGTGTTGTCGTCTAAATGTGTTTTTAATTCTAAATGAACACATTGTTTGAATTCTTCTAATAAAATCAATTTATCTTAGATTATTAAAATTGTTATCTGTTTTCTTTGACGTAAGCCATTTATCAAATATATCTTCTTTTTCCCGAGCAAATTCCACAAAGGTTTGTGAATCAAACTTTTTATGAGATCTAAATTTCTGTCTATATGCTTCTGGTACTAGCTCATAAGCTTTCAAAACTTCCTGTTTTATCGTGTCATAATCCGAACTTTTTTCTGATGGAAGTGCGGAGTATATTTCAGCTGCCTTACCCTCAAAAACACTTTGCAGCATCGTAGTCTAATACGGCATTGGCCATTTCAAATTATAAGCAATTTTCTCAAACTGTGGAAAATATTTATCGACTGTTTTTTCACAAAATTTTGGAACCAAACGTATATTTTTTGCTCCAACAAAATAATCTGATTTTGGCTGGACTTTAGTGTTGCTTTCTTCTTTGACCATTTCAATTTTCAGTGTTACCATCTCTAGCCTTTCTCTCATTTCAAGTTCTTTCAATTTAAATTCATCTTCTTTTTCTTTTTTCTCAATTTCTAACCTTTCCTTCATTTCCAGTTCTGCCTGTTTTAATTTAAATTCATCTTCTTTTCTTTTCCCCATCTCCTTCATTTCCATTTCTTTTAATTTAAGTTCATGTTCTAATCCAAGCTGTTTTAACTTAAAGGCGTCAACAGTTTCAACCTTAAGTACAAGAGCCTCTTCGCCTAAAATTTCTGCTTCAACTAATTTGTCTATAACCAAATTTTTTAGAATTTGTTTTCTCATAGATACTTTAAAAACTAATTTCAGTTGTTTAGCAAGCAACACTAATTCCTCTTTCTTTAAATTATCAAAACTCTCCAGGTCTGGCGTTTTCAAAAAAATTACCAGCATCAAATGCCATTTTGTAGAATTTTGTTGGCTAGTTATAATAAAAATACTAAACAAATTTTGAATAAAATATTTTTAAGATCCCGGACGAGCCCCCAATTTCTGTTACGGCCAGAAATCGCCTTTAAATTGTAGCCAACAAAAGACACAAATTAATAGTAAAATTTAACAATATTTATTATACAAAAGTTTACAAGAAGTATTTTACAAATATAACTCTTAACTTAACTGTCAAAATATGAGTCCACTCTTTTATCTGTATCCGGAAATCTTTCGGAATCCAATCTGAATATTATGTTCACTACTAAGGTCACAATCTAGTATGATGTTGTTTGTAGAATAAAAGTGTCAATCCAAATGCTGTGAATACTAATGTCTATCAATGTCTATGTCCAAGTTTAATTATATATAGTTTATCTTTAGTGTCTGTATATATAGTGTTGTCATGGAAAATTCTAGAACACTCTATAATGGAACATTGTGGAAAATCCTAGAAAGTTACAACGGAAGTTTCTGGAAAGTTCCAATCATTCTGTGATTGTTCCAGTGATTCCTAAACTGCACAGTTATAAGATTATTTGGTAAACTGCACAGTTATAAGATTATTTGGTAAACAACTATCAGGCCAGGCCTCTACAATAACTTTTTTTTCAACTTGTCCAGTAGGACAAGTACATATCAAAACTTACTTGTCCGAATGAAATTGTTACTTGTCCAAATTTTTTTAATTAAAAATAATCTTTTTACATTTTAAGTTGATTAAAGGAACAAAACGAATTTAAACAATAGAACAGAATTTGATGTATTTCTTTTGAAATACTTTTCAAAAATATGAGTTAAGTACAACTGAATCTAGTCATGTCACAGAACTTAGGTTCTAGTTCTCATCAATGCCAGTCTCATCAGACTCTTAAAATGAGGCACCATCTGATAGGCCTGTTCACTCATTGGATTTGTATCCTGTTTTTTTGTTTAAGTTGATAAAAGTTGAAAAAAGTTTATTCAAATGCAATCAATAAAAAGAAGAAGATAAGGTCTGATTGCCAATGAGACAACTCTCTCAAATGACACGTAAAATTAACAACTATAGGTCACCATATTGCAAGTATTGTTTTTTTTCTACTTATGATCAAATATGATTTTGTGAATTTTATGAAATTTTGCTAAATAAAAATATTGTTGTGAAAAAAATACTGGTATGGTATTTATTATAAAGAACAGAATAGGTAAGAAAATGAGGTATTGATTTGTCTTGGTTCCGAAATGTCTCCCGCCTTGCCAAACTGTCTATCAATCATGTCTACTAAATATGTCTCCTACGGTGCCAAACTGTCTATTAAACTTTGAGCTAAACCTGTCAGGTGACGAACTGTCCTGTAAAGTTACCTTATCTACAAAGCGCAGCATTGATTCGGATCAGTAAGACTGGTTTCCGAGAACAGTATACCTTTAGCCTGTTAAAAAGTACCAGACAAAGAACCAGTTTAAAATTATCGATTGCAAGTAAACATGTTCATGATGTTGAAGAAAAAGGTTTTGCAATTGAATAAACAGAATACAGAAACATGTCAAATTAATATTTGTTTTTTTGTTTTTTGTTTATAATTATAATTGGTTCATCAAAGTTGGATGAAATTTATTTTCTGCAGAATTATTGTACTTGTCCCGACGGACAAGCTTGACACAGCTTTTACTTGTCCGACCTTTTTTCCCTCTGGTACCGGACAATCGGACAAGCGTTATTGTCGAGGCCTGCAGGCCATACAACACAAATTAGGCCAACATAAATAAACATAATAATTACAATATCATAACAATAGAGACAATGGTTTTCATCAACATCCTCTGATTTTTTTGGATGTATAATGATATCAAATTTCTCCATAACTTTCAAGATAAAGTCTTTATGTTCATACACAATTGTTGTTTCGTTTTTAAATATATCTTCTAAAACTGCATTATTTAACTTGCCTCGTTGAAACAAATCGTTCCATTCTTTTTGATTTCTGATATTTATTCGAAATTTCTGTGCTGTTACTATTCATCTAAAAGTATCAGACAACCATTGTGTATCTAAAATGATATATTCGAATAGATCCTTGAAATAAACTAAAGCTCTGAGTTCATGGTGAAATTTTAGAAATAATATCAGTTCTTCCTCACTTAAAGGCTCTGGTATATCAGTTGAAATGTTCTTAATTTCATGATAGGAAATGATTGGTAACTCTTCCTTCTTTTTTTAAGTCGTTGTTCAAGTTGAATGAATTTTAACGGATATCTCATGTTCCAGGTTCTCATTCCTCTGGCTAAATTTAGAATGTTCTGACGTATCTGCTGAAATACAATGCATTCATCGTCTTTATTAGAAATGAAGTATTCACACCTTAAATGACCACGTTCATCATCTGCTAGTTCATTGGTGTATAGTGCGGTGACAGAAGTGTAAAAAGTCGTCTAGATCGCGAGTTTAATCTCCCCAAATAACACACGGCTAAAAATGGTCTTAACTTAAAGACAAATATGTCTTCTTTAGTTTTTGCCCTGTCGTCAGAATTTCGTACGGTCACATTTTTCTAAAAAGTCGTTTTAATGACTAGTAGTATATTGGAGAGTTTCAACCCCCCTTTTTCAAAATGAAAAATTGTGTATGTTTGCTTACATTTAACTGAAAAAGTTTTTCCTGAAGCTATTTTCATAAATCGAAATATTCTATTTAGTATTTCATTTTCTTATAATCTATAAAATTTGCGAAGTTTAGACTGTTAAAAATTGAGGTAATTTTAATTGCAAATTCAGACACAAACTTTAGTTTCTTCTTCATAGCAGTAATTACAATTATCCCATAATAGTTTTAGCATATAGTATTTCATAAAACTAATCAGTGATAAAAATTTCGGAACAAAAATATGAAAAAAACTTAAGAAATCAATGGAAAAAGAATGGAATAAAAAACTTCAATTTCTTCACGGAATTTAATCACTTGCCTTCCGTCACATTTTGTGTATTAGTCAATAATTTGCTCTCAACTGATATATGATATTACTACCTTTTCGCTATTATATACACATATTTGCACTGATATATGCTACATTCTTTGTTTGTATGTGTTTATATTCTATGTTTTTTGGTTATAAAACATTAAATATACTTTGTCAGAAAAGTCTAATTGTAAAATCAAAATAATTGACGGATAGTTTCAGTAAATATTCCGTGATATGTCAAGTCCGTTGCAACTTACTCCATTAAGTCCAAAGAAAAGACAAAAGTTGTTAAATTTTATGCAGTGCTTTTATATGCAAAGAAAAGAAAAAATGGACTGACATTTTGAGTCAATTTACCAGTATAGGAAAGTCGATTTTTGTATCTGCATTGAATAAAAGATTAGATGAGGTGAACATCAATATGTTTCATGCGAAAGCTGTTAATTTACAGAAGTCCGTGAGGTTGTTTATCATTGTTCATGCTACAAAAGTTACACAAGTAAACATATTTGTTCCCCCTTTTAGAGCATGGAAGCTTCTAATCTGATATTTAATGACGACATACGATTATCGGACTGTTGACCCTCAGTTTCGGGTATGTGTACGCGTTCTAGATTGCAGTCGTTCAACTGGAGCGCTTGTATATTTTGTTGCAACAAAACATTTTAGAAAGATCAAAAACTACTCAAGTTTGAATCAGATGAGCGTAGTAAGAATGTTTTAATCGTGTCAGATAAAGTTAAAGTTGAAACAGTTTCCCGTCCATCTTTTAAACTTCAAGCACTCTGTCATTTTGGTTGCATTACAAATTATTTGCTAAAAACGAAAAAAAAAGCAGATATCTCAGATCACAATACTGCTTTCACTAATTTTATTTTGGCTATTGACAACGATTTAATGGTCATTCCTCATGACACCGTTACTAGATAAATATACTACTTAGTAGTAGATCTTTTCTTTCAGCTGATTCTAATTTAAAATATTCTACTTGTAAAATGCAGTCTAAACTCATTGATTTCTATAGAAATTCAGTTGTCAAACAACTTCAACAAGTTCAAGGCAAATATAACAATATTTTGTAGCAAAAAAACTATTTGAGATGCCATATCAGCTGCCAGTCAACTGAAAACTGAACTCAAAATTTTAATGTGAAATGTGATAGACACTAATAACGGTCATTTATGTAATTCCGCTGCAAGTATACAATAGAAAAGACCTCTCTACAAACTCTACAGAAGTATACCCAACTTCGGAAGAATTGTCTCTTTCTTCTTCAATTCAGTCAATGCCTTCGTCTTTATTGCAATTCATTTCATGGTAACTCGATGACGCTGCATAGCCAAGACTATTCTCAGAAAATGGCATCACAGAAATTGCGTAATTGCTTGAAGCAATTGTTGCGTCAACCGTTTGTGTGAATATTTTTTTTTACTCCTTTTCATTTAGGATTGGCTTTACAAATGTACCATGCGTTTGGTTCGAAACACCTTGTTGAAATATTGAATGCCAATGGATTTTATGCTTCTTAAAGTAGAGTGCGACGCTATCTAATGTGTTGCCAACCATGAAATTGAGCGAAATTAAGATAGTGTGTATGTCTCGTGCATAATGTTTCCCCGTCATCTTTGCAGACAAGCATATGGATGTCATCTTAACCCCATTTTAGATCTCTGTTAAATCTTGGATGAATTGAAAGGGATGATTTAAAGCTGGTATTTCTTTAGGAACAAATTTCTTCGGACTTCCTACAATACCTTGTCTGTACTTGTAAGAAAAACCTCAAAATAACTTGTTTGCTTTGAGCAGAACCTTTCATGTGCATACCTGTGGCCATGAGTGAAATGTATAGAAATATTAAAAACATGTCTTGTGACGGTTGGTGAAAATGTAGATGATGGAGATAACGGTTGATTATGTATAGAGCTTGTTGAATTGATACACACGGTCCCAGCCCCAGGGTTTGGGGAGCGTTGGCGTGCCCTTTAAAAAGTCAAACCCCGCCACATTCTGTTTGTGTCTGTTTCAAGTCACGAGACGGTAATGCAGTGTTTGTCGTATGTTTCTATATACTATATTTCTTTGTTTCTTATTCATTTTGTACATTAATCAGGTCGAGAGATTTTTCGTTTGTTTTACAATATTCATTTCGTGAATTTAAGACTATGCAGTATAAATTTTACTCATTGTTGAAGCCCGTACGGGACGTATTGGTAATTTATGTTACATTTGGAGGGTTGCCTCATTTGCAATCATATCATATCTTCTTTTTTTTATATGGAATACTTTTTAAGTTTGTGGTACGTTGCAAGGAAAAAAAGGGGGGATATAGGTACAAAACTTATAATGTAATAGATATAAACCAGCGTAAAATACGCAACCACAGATAATAATATATGGAAGCAGTAATAATTGTGAAAAAAAAAACAAAAGCAACGAATAGTCTATAATAAAACATAAAGTATCCGCAATTCAATTTAAGGTCATATTTGACTGTAGTGTTCTATTGCTTTGATTTAATACCTCACACAATATGATAGTTTAAAAAATAATTTTAAAGTATTGTCCTGCATAACCCTTGATTTTTACCTGAAATTGAAATTTTTTAAAAGGTTATGGTGCTCTAAACATTTTATAGGTTGAAAACTTAATTTTTGAAGTTTTGTTTATAAAACGTCGTTTTAGGATTTTTCTGATAAAATAAATCTTAATGATTAAGGTTTATGTATAATAACAAACATTAATAAAGCCAAAACAGTATCGTTTGTATTTATGTAGAGTTTAAAAATAGAAAAAAATGTCAAAAATGAAACCCTCCCATTTTTTCACAGATTTTCACATATGACCTTTGACCTCAATTTAAAAAAATTGTGACCATACTAAGTCCTGACGACAGGCATATTATTATAGTACACGATTTCCTCTTTCCAATGATATATTATATAGGTGTGTGTTCGGTGGGGAGATTAAATTAAAAAAAATCTACCTTCAGTCACCGCACTAGTATTTTAGCAGGTTTTCTTTGTATGCTTCCTCAACCTACAAAACATAATATTAGCATTCTTGGTATTTTGTGTGGTTTTCTATTGCTAAGATTTAAAGAACAATAGTATACAAATGAATCTTTGGAAAATATCGCAAATATAAAAAAAAGAAGATGTGGTATGATTGCCAGTGAGTTTTTGAGCTCAATGTTTAGAACATATTACAATTATACTTATAAAACACATAATCAAAGAATTTAAATAGAGAACAATATTCAACAAGTGACCGAACAAAGTAATTTATTTTGATTAAGGTAGATTTTAGGTAAATATTTCTTGAGATAGAACTTTCTGAAACGTTGCCAAGATGAAGTTTTAACTATGTTTTATTTTCAAAATTATAATAAAAAGTATGGGTCACCGTGCTTTCTTCCAAGCTAGGAGTCGTGGAAAATTTCCTAAATTTGGTTAGACTGTTCATGGATATGAACATTTGTGTGCATAAACAAAAATCTGTAAGATAGATTTTTTAAATAAATTGTGAGATAGGTTTAATAATATGCTTTAAGAAAATAAAGAGAAAAAATGTGTCACCGAACTTGTTTTCTTGCTACAAGAAAAATATTAAGATTTCTTATTAAACCAGTATGTATGTTTTACTAATGGCTTATTTTAAAAACACATTTTTTTTTAATTTGAGTTATACCATTACGTTTTCTTTATCTAGATAAAAAGTCTAACCAATAAATCGCCAATTTGTTTTCCATTTTGCAGATTTGGACAAATAACTAGACTGATTTTGTACAGAGATTGTTCAATCCAAGATGGTGGTATAACATGAATCTACTTTATTTTTTTTCTTTATATTACATAGACAAATTTCGTTTTCTGAAAAAATTAGAAAATGCAAGGCACTCACTCTCTTTTTCTTCGCATTCTCATCTTGATCCGACGTCATGACAACGCCTATTGGTGTATGTCGTCAGAGGAGTTAAATAACCACTTTTATTTCAAATAGTTAGGTTTTGATTTCACTGGGAAATCAATGCAATAAATGCATACAGTGTTTGTAAAAAAGTTGAAAATTCCGACTGACGTGCACTGTGTGTAATTAAGATAAAATAATATAATTACCAGTAATCTCTTTAAATCGCCAGAAGACCTGAAATGTATCCACCAATTTTGACCGCTAGCAGTGACCTTCGGCAAACAAATGAACACATTTGCCGCAGGCACGTAGCCGATATTCAGTAAAGGCAGATCTTGAATGATTGCTTCTGCACGTCTTACAAAGTATGTTTTATATTCTTGAAAGAGGGACGAAAGATTCCAGAGGGATAGTCAAATTCATAAATCGAAAAGAAACTGACAATGCCATGGCTAAAAATGAAATGAACAAACAGACAAATTTATGGCGTTCATTATCACTGAACTAATATATATTTGTTTAAGGGCCAGCTGAAGGACGCTTCCGGGTGCAGGAATTTTTTGCTGCACTGAAGACCTGTTGGTGACCTTCCGTTTTTGTCTGCTGTATGGTAGGGTTGTTGTTTTTTTGTCACATTCCCCATTTCCATTCTCAATTTTAAACAAAAGTACAAAAGACAGAACATAGAAAACTACAGAATAAACAACACGAAGCCCACTTAAAAAACGCAAACACTTCTTACATAAAATAATCAATCATTTAAAGCAGAACAAACACAATACATGAAACAAGTGTGTTAACATAATAAATATACCGTCCCAGCTTCTGCGGCATCTACAGCATCTGTCCATGTAGCAGCAATAACTATTGGTGGATCAAGATTACCTGACTTTGTCGTCCTGTCATCCGATATGATATTTCCCTCTTCCAGTCTACTGTAGCAATGTATTGAGTCAACCCAGAGTCGGAATAAAGCTACAAAGTCATAGTACAACAATTTCATATCAGCATTTATTCAAGTATAATTGTATTGACATGAATATTACTTATATTGTTATTTTCATAGATTTCCTGTTACAAAACTCTACATTTTTTCGAAAAAAACTAAGGATTTATTTATCCCAGGAATAGATTACATTAGCTGTATATGACACAACCTGTATAATTTTTGGTCCTCAATACTCTTGAACTTTGTACTTGTTTGGCTTGTTATAACTATTTTCATTTCAGCATCGCTGGTGAGTCTTATGCAGACGAAACTCAGGTCTGGCGTATCAAATTATAATCCTGGTACCTTGATATCTAATTAAATAAGACTTTACCTCAGAGTTTAGTATGTGTGTGATTTTACTTTTTTGTTTATACTAAATCTTACATATCTGTTTTCATTATACATCAGACTGATCAGAATTTGAACAAATTTCTCAAAACCCTAACACTATAACTATCATCATTTCGAAACAGGTGTATTATAGACATTTCTGAATGTTGATTAATTTGACCAATCTGCCACTTTTAAAATTGTTTCAGTTGAAGTAGCAATCTGCCGCTTTTAAAATTGTATCAACGGAAGTAGTGCACCGTAGTGTTACACATGTACTGGCTGATCTAGTACTTTGTGGTTTATATATAATTATGTCTAGTTTTCCGAAAACATGATGTTCTAACTAAGTACTTTTTTAGAACGGTTACAGCTCACGGATTTGGCTATACTTTTTGGACCTTTTGGATTATAGCTCTTCAACATTAATGTAAGCTTTGGATTTCAAATATATTGGCCAAGAGCATCACTGAAGAGACATGCATTGTCGAAATGCGCATCTGGTGCAAGAAAATTAGTACCGTTTATTTTATTACAATACAATGATACATATCCTTTTGTCCCCAATAAAAAGTTGCAACTCAATTGGTAGTACATGCCTCCCTGGCTTCGAACATCTCAATAAACTTCTAACATCTATATATAGATTCTACTATCTGTAACAGTTATATCATATAAATCTAAACTATGAACATGATGAATGATTAGTACCGGCTTTGAACTGTTAACAAGTGTAACTGACTTTATGATCAAACACGTAAATATAACATATAAACTGGTTTCAATGTCCTTAAGCGCGACTTCAATGTCCAAGTTTCTCTGGTATCTTGGCAATGATGGCTTAATATTGGATATACCTTTAAAAACTCGCTTTATCAATGGACATTGACCAACACTTTTCTCTTGATCTAAACACATAAATGTAGATACCATACTTCTGGCTATGTTTATAAAACTGTTTCCTAAACCTCTATTGATGTAACGAAGTTGAAAGTTCTAGAATATTCAACAGAATGGCCGTAAGCATGGTAAGTAAATGAGACAATTGTCCGTCCACTGCAAAATAACAACCATCTCTTGCAATATGTCCTAGTTTGCGGTTTACACCCCACATTTCCCCTTTCACACTGGGTTTTTCAACCACCCGCCGGGTAGAAGCTAAATTGCAATAAACAAAACCTAGAAATACAACAGTCTACTTGAGGACAAGAGTTTTGGTAAATGTTTCTTTAAAGTCAAAAGAAATAAAGGCAACAGTAGCATACCGCTGTTCAAAACTCATAAATCCATGGACAAAAAACAAAATCGGGGTAACAAACCAAAACCGAGCGAAACGCATTAAATATAAGAGGAGAACAACGACACAACACCGAAACGCAACACACACAGAAACAGACCAATCATCAGACAAAACACCACGAGAATAACAAATGTAACATGAAAACCAAATACATGAATTTGGGATAGACAAGTACCGTGCCACGTCTTATCTCAATATCTCAAAAATAAGAGAAAACACAAACGACTCAACGTTAAAATGCAACACAAAGAGAAACGAACAATATTATAACAATGACCATCTTCCTGACTTGGTACAGGACACTTTTAAAGGGGAATAAAAGTGGTGGGTTGAACCTGGTTTTAAGGCATGCCAAACCTCGCACTTTAATGGCAAAGTTAAATACAACACCGAAACGACAACACAACACCACAGGACCACAACACAAACAAACAGGAGAACATATTAGACACAGAAAAACGTGATTAATAGATAACAAAAAGCATCAGGTCCAAAATTCAATACGCCAAAAACGCGCCTTGCCCACACAAGACTCACCAGTGACGCCCAGATATAAAAGATCGAACGTGAAAAAAGTACAAAGTTGTACAGCACTGAAGATCAAAAGTTGAAAAGGTTTCGCAAAATACGGCATTGTTTTTATGCCCGGGATAAGAACATTCTTATTATATAGAACAATTCATGCTATTGCAAACAGTAAATTTTATCAAATGAATATGAAAGAGATATACACAAAGAAACTAAAGTATTAACTAATTACAGAAAACTAAACCTGAATACATAACGCCTAGATATAAAAGATCGAACGTGAAAAAGGTACAAAGTTGTACAGCACTGAAGATTAAAAGAAACGAGTGATTGGTGAAAAATAATGTTTATCCAATACTTGAACCAATGCATGTATATATCATAAAATTAGTCCTCTGTGCACGATGTTATCATTATTTTCGCAAATATATCATAGTATCGTCAATTTTTTCTCTCTCTGTTTGTTATGATTTAACAAATATGGCTGCTCATTAAATCCCGTGTGTTGAAGCCGAAGTTTACCGATTGTCACCTTATAGTAAACAAATCACAAAAAGCATGGGTATTGAGCATGTGTTTGCATGAAACCTGGATTTTTTTCTTAGTGATATTATATCAATACGATAAATCATTTTGTTCAGGGAGGAATTCCAAATCATTTAATGAAAAAAAATCGAACATCGCCAGTCCCGTTTTTTCTGGTGAAAAGCACAAAATTCCGATTTTTTACGATTTTTTAGGGAAAATTTTATTTGAATTCTTCTGAAATAATAATGTATGCGAGTGACTATTAAAAAATAAAACTAAATAAAACATGCATAAATAAGTGTGGTCCATTCATTAATAATAAATTTTGATTAAAAATATTATAATTTTTTTTCTTAAAAACAAGATTTTGGGATTTTTGGATTAAAAAATTCCATTGCCATGGCAACAAAAAGCCAAAAATATCCTTTTTCCGGGTACAACGTTTGTGTGAAAAAAATGTGAACTTAAGGAATTAACTATTTGCATTATAATGAGCTAATAAAATTGGTATGTCCCCGAACTCGTTTTTACGGAAATGGCCGTTATATGTGTATATCTTGTCATTTCTGTAAAACACAATATTTTTTGTTGTTGCTCTGCAAAGAGCAAAGTCATCTTTAATAACATCTTTTTATAAAGAATCATTTTGTCTTGTAACACTTTGGGATTAACCATAATCAAGGAGAGAAAACAGTGATTAACTTAGGAATGACATCAAAAGAGCAATGTAGGATGAACAACTTATTTCAAATAGTTTGGGGTGGGGGGATAACAGTCGGAAGGGGAGGTGTTTAACTCTGGTCATACTGGTGCATCAATACATGTACAATACTCTGATTTTGAAGGAAACACTTATATTCTTTCCGTGCTTCTGTTAGTTTTCTCGTTTGAATTGTTTTACATTGTCTTATCGGGGCCATTTATCGCTTACTATGCAGTATGGGCTTTGCTTATTGTTGAAGGCCGTACGGTGACCTCTAGTTGTTAATGTCTCATTGGCAATCATACCACATCTTTTTTATATTCAAACTGTAAATTTTAAATCTTAGAAAAGCATTCAAATCGCCATTGCACCATGTTTGGAAAATAATTTGTATGCAGCAGTTGGATGAAACGTTAGAGCTTGGAATAAATGGATAATGTGTCCATGGGACATTGATGATGCCCCCTCTTACATAAACATGAAACATTATAAAGTATTCCGTATAAATTTAATATCATTTGGTAAAAGCAAACTAAATAACGGAATAAAATGATTCAGAAAACGACCTCATAAAATAACTCCGAGCGTCGTCACTACTTTATTAAGATCTCTTATATGCGGAGAAAAACTAAAAACTAACACTTTCCCGGATTTTATAGTGAGGTCGTGCATGTGTAGAGACACATATTACCATCCTTGTTTTTAGATTAATTGATTCAAAGTTGAATTTTGTTTTATTAGAGTTTGTAAAATATCCAGTGGTAAATACTTCAGGCATGTTCAGGACGACACAATACAATAGTTGTGTCTTAATGCATCCATAAACAAATATTATCAGAACAGTCCGTCAGTTGTAAAAGTGATTGATAAAAATAAAATACATTTCGAATGATGTAAATGTGTGGGTTGTGTGCGTATTTGCGTAAAAGACCAAGTTCAACATTCTGTCATTCGTAAAAATCATGCAATAGAAATATCTGAGAATTTATATATGAATCCTCTATAAGTAAAACACATGGCGCATTATGTAAATTTAAAAACTAAATTACTAAAAATGTCACAAAATGTGCCGTTTTTCATTCAAGCCTGCGTTTCTATAATTTGTATTCATACTGCAAAAAAATCGGAAACGGCGTGCATCAGACTTAAAAATTCAATAAAAAGACAGCTTAGCAGTCAGTGAAAACGTTACCGGGGTTCTTGAAGCAGAATAAACAACACTTCTATCTTGTGAAAGGACAAGACGGAGACAAGCCATAAAAACACAAGATATTAAACAGATTTCTATTGAAATCAGTTTCCCATGCATTAGGTTTTTTTAAGGTTTCATGGCGGGAGACAAGAGAAAGGGGACAGGAGAATGGAGAATGGTATTTTTTGTTAGACCATTTATAAATCTAGAACTGTAAAAGTGACGACAACAGAATTAAAATCTATTCTGTGGTTTTGTGGCAACAACATTGTGCATAAGTTTTATATATCAGTTGGTTGAGGAAGACTAAAGTTAGAAAATGGAAACCAACTTTGTAAAAACGGACTTACACTATAATACGTACATTCGGATCAACGTACAAGCAGACAAGGTTATAACTAAATGCCCCCTTTGCTACTGCGGGGGCATAAAAATGTACATTTATGAAATAAAATAAACTCCGCGAAACTTCATGAATTGTTTTTGCACAAAGACGTTATGGCTAAACGTGACGTCATATAAATGAAAACTAACAAACTGACGGTCATTACCTTACTAGTATGATTCAAATTTTGATAAAATTACATCAAAACGACGATTTTGAGGTAGGTGTTGTTTTATTTTCGATAATATTGTAGTTATCAAACATTAGTTAATCAAAGCCATTCAATATGGCGGGTCCCTCCTTTTTTCAATTATTTGAATTCGAGTTATCTCCCTGTGTACGCAAACCTTACCTTAACATGTATAATCAGATATTTGTTTATTTCAATGACAGATCCATGCGTATTGCGATCACCAGAATTTTACGCTCGGGTCAGTATGCATACGGAAAATATGTGGGCGAATTGCTTCCTGGAGGCAAGCAATTAAAAATAAGTAACATGCTTCTAAATGTGGTCAAATTAAAGAATTTTCATCAGAAAAAAGTATATGTTCATAATTTGTATAATGAAAACTATCCATTAAGATATAAAAAACATATGCATATTTTTTTTTATTAATTTGAGGTTTCTAATGACTTTTTAAAAGCTAAAAAATCTGAAATCTAATTGTAAAACTTACTATTAATCAATATGACATATTACCTTGTGCATTAGAATCATCTGCTTCATTGAGCTTTGTTACAACAAGATACATTGCATCTTGGGACAAAAAGGTTTGATGTGTGCGGTAAAATTCTTCATCCCCTGCAAAATGCCATAGCAAAAATGTGGCATATTCCTCTTTGTCGTGTACATCAACTTTAGACTTAGCGGTTAGCATGGTTTCAAAATCCCTTGCTGCTTGTTCAGAGGATTGACTTGACTGCTGAGGTGTTACTAGAGGTTCATCAAGAGGTTTTATTATTTTAGGTTCCATGGATACCGTCTCTGATTTCATTGATTCATCATAAGATATTGCTGGTCTTTTGTCCTTAATGGCCATGTGTGATTCTACTAGTTTTTCTTTAGCTGCCTTGTCTTGACGTTGTTCCTCATATTCTTTCAATAGTCTTCCAAGAGTTTCAGTTAATTCATAGTTTTCTATCATTAAAAAGTAAAAATATAAGTTTATTTCTGAGTCAGTAGAAATAAGGAAACGTTTAGGACAAAGGAATAAAAAAACAATAAACCGTTACACAGTGAACTTTGTCTACCATAATATATTCAAACTTTAAAAATACAACTGTATTGTGTAAGTGTGTACATAGTCAAAATAATAAAGGTGGTTTCTGTAATTGGCTGTTAAAGAGAGGCAAAAGAAACCAAAGGGAAAACATGAATTTTGAAAACAAACTAACAATGCCATAAAAAAGAACAACAGTAAACCAAACACAACATAGAAAACTAGACTGAGCAACATGAACCCTACCAAAATCCAGGGGTGATCTACAGAAGGATAAGCATACTCTGCTGCACAAGCATCATTGCCCTGATGCTTATGTAAGTAAAAACCCTGGCGACAAGTAAAACTATCTCCAGAACGTCGAAGATACATCACTGGAAGAATCATTTTAATTCAGATTTCAGGTGCTCCGTAATCTTGTAAGATTAATAAAGAAATTGATTGGTTTGGTGAAAAACAAACAAAACTTAATGCAAGTTCACAGATACATACAAAATTATCAATATCTAGGGCAATACAATTTTATACTACTGTGAATAAATACGTGTATTTCAATAAGCATCCACATTAAAGGTTGGCTTGCCTACGACTAAGGAGTGTGAATACCACTCTGATATAATTATGCGTCTCTTTTTTAAAAGGTCTAGTCTTGCTCATCATGTTTGCTGTTAACAATTTATCTTTACCTTTGATAGTTTTCCAAAACTTGGAATTTTTCGAAAAACTAAGGATTTTCTTATCTCGGGCATAGATTACCTGAGCCGTATTTGGCACATTTTTTTGGCAATTTTGGATCCTCAATGCTCTTCAACTTTGTACTTGTTTAACTATTAAGATAATTGTAGAAAACCCAAAACATTGATTAACATCGTCATTTAGGGTAAATAATTCAAATGAGTAGATTTCTGGCACTCTTTTGTAGATCTTTCTTTGCTGACAATAATTGCTATTAAAAGGTGCGTGTGTTCTCGTATGGGTCAATGTACATCAATCAACATTGTAGATTAGATGGATGGATGGCTGTTTAATGTCCAGTGGCAAACAAGTTCATATCCAGGACGAGAACATGATAAAGTGATATGAAATATAAACCCTATTTTCTACTTGACTGACATGCTAAGAACTGAGTCCAGTCTTTTCTCTTATCTTAAATGCTGCATGGTTTAGCGGAGAAGCAGCAAAAACCGATTAAAGCAGTAAGGGCCAAATACTCTGTCTGGTACTGTCTTTAGGCAGCGGGCTGGAGCTTAATCGTGAAGACTTAAATCGTCTGCATATGTTTATGTCTAATTTGCAATAATCATAATTTCAGCGTATATGATTGATATTGATAGCTGCACATACGATACGTGCAGACGACAAACGTAAACACAAAAAATATGATTTTTACTACATACTGTGAAGAAGAATTTTTTCCTAATGAATAAACAATTATTTATATTATTTTGATTATATGCATTTTTGTTTTTAGCTTACAACTATTGTTTTCTGAACACAACGGGTGTCTGTTATTTTTTAAAACTAGTTATCAGCCATATTGGCTTCAGTAGCAACGAAAGGTCAATCCGGGTCAAACATCTTGAAGAGCGGGCTACGTCAAACATCTTGAAGAGCGGGCTACGAAAAAAGCCGAAGGCAGTGATTAGTGTAGAGTAGTATTCGGGCCCGTATGCGGATCGGAACTGGAACTGCCGGGGAGTTTGAGTCCGAATGGGGCGAGTTTTATGGAAAATCGGGTACAAAGTGTAACGTGAAAAAAACGTTTTTTTAATTATCTAAAAAAGTTTTATTGACATTTGGAAATTTTACGGAGACAAAGAAACAGGATTGAGTTAAATTTGGCGCTCAATGTTGTGAGAGTTACGTCACTCATAGATGGTGTGACGTCGCCGTGGGTCATTTGCATAGCTAGGTCAGTAGTCCCATTCCTTGAAAATGTGGCAGTCAAGTGATGCATTTAATGACATGAGTGTAAATGATCGGCATAATAGGACAAAATCGTTAATGAATTAAATATTTAATTACAAACTTCATGGTCTACAGAATTTAATATTTCACAAGGAGCAATCATGGAACTAAGGAAAACTTGCGTGAAGTTACCCGGGATAATGGTTTGCAACGTCCGGGGATATGGGTTAGCAACACCCAGGGGCTATGGGTTTCGTAAAGACGTGTGTTAACCAATCAAAATCTTAGATATATACTTAGCCGGGGATAAGTTCTTTTATGTAATTTTTGACGCCCCTCTGATTGTGATTTTAAGGCGGTAAGGAGATCTAAAAATACTAGTTAAATTCCTAGGGGTCCCCGAAATATGTAATTTTATGTACCTTTTGCAAACCCCACTAATTGTGATTTTAAGGCGGAAATGGGATCTTAACCTTTTCTCTGCCATACGGCCTATCCGGCCTATTCAAAAACATTACCGTTGAGTGCCACGCTGAGGCCCAAAGGCCAACTGAATTTTGACGTTACGTAATAATATGTATGACGTCATAAAGCGGAGTGCTCGATTAGGAAAATGGCCGGCGTCAACGCTAATCCAACGCCTTGGTTTCGGGTTATGCCACCAGAGGAAGACAAAGAGCCTGAATTTAATATAAATCAGCGGGGACCAATAAGAATGCCTGATGCAAACTCACCACCAGTTGCGTATTTTTATTTATTGTTTTCCATTGAGCTGATGAAAGAGTTTGTGAGACAGACAAACAGTTTGGTTTTAGGAAAAAATCTGTATTTTTACAAATATTGATAATGTTTATAATTAAAACTAATTTATCAGTTATATAAGAAATCATTTAACGAGAAAAGTAATAGTTTCCTTCTTTTAAGTTCAAAGAAGAATTTGTTAGTTAATTCTACGTGCGCTGTAACTTCAAGTGTAAGCAAGCGAGAGCAAGCGAGAGCACCTGATAGCTTGATACATGTTTGAAACTCTTCATTTTACTATATATTTTCTGATTATAAAAGACACATGATCGTTCTTAAGTTTTGGAAAGGTTGTTTTAAGCTCATCTGGCCTATCTGCAGAGGTGGATTTAGGGGGGGGCAGGGGCCCGGGCCCCCCTTTTTTGAAAAAAAATTGGTTGCTTATATAGTGAATCACTGAAGCGTGACAGGATCGGGCCCCTCTTAGGTCAGTCAATAGGCCCCCACTTATGAAAATTTCTGGATCCGCCACTGATATGTGATGCCTCCATTTAAAGTTTTTGACCAAAGTAGTTTCTAATTAAGTTGAAATCCAATTCGCAATCAACTTGAAATTAAGTAAACATATTCTCTATGATATGAATGTCAAATTAGAGTTTTGTAACCAATTTAACGGTCCTGCGACAAGTTCCTCTGAGAACACGACTGAAATATGAAATACAGTAGAAACAAATTAATATAGATCAAAAATAAAAGTAATACAGTAACTTTCAAACAAGATACAAATACAAGTATAATTAATTTTATTTTTTTTATTTTCAGTTATGCCAATGATATGTGTAACACAGCTCGGCACTATATTGGAAGGAAATCAAGAAAACTTAGGTGGAGGAGAAATGGAAAACTGACGATGTTTGAATTTAAAGGTTTTCTTTCTGTCCTTTTCAATATGGGTCTAATCCGAAAAGTATCTTAAGCGAGTACTGGAATACGAAATCAGCATCACAGTCAACACCTTGGTTCAGATGCATGTTTTCAAGAAACCGTTTTCAAAACATCTTGAAATTTCTTCGACTCGTCTGTGATAACCGACTCCCCACTCGAAATAACCAAAAATATCGTCCTGCACAAAGATTTCAACCACTTATAGATTTCGTAAACCGCAAATTTCTGTTTTATTATTGCCCAAGAAAGGAACTTTCAATCGACGAATCACTTGTAGGTACGAAAGGGAGAACAGCTATGCTACAGTATATACCTAGTAAACGTTCTAGATTCGGGATAAAGTTTTGGATGTTTGTCGAGGCCGTAACCGGGTACATATTACATATGAAAGTTTAAGAAGGCAAAAAATATTATCCTGTTCCAAATGGTACACTTCAAGGTTCTAATGTTGTAATGAACCTTTTGAGCTCTACTTCTCTATTAGGAAAAGGTTACCACGTATTTGTTGATAGTTTTTTTCACCTCGATTTCTCTGGTTAAAACCCTACTTAGACATAACACGTATCTCACAGGTACCATAAGAAAATCTGGGAAAATTCCCAAAATGATAAAGGATGCCAAACCTAAAGTTGACGAGCCTGTGTTTGCTAGGCAAGGGCCGCTCCTTATATGTTCCTATAAACAAAATGAACGTCGTCGAAAACCAGTTATAGTTGTTTCAACGAATTATAATGCACTTTCAAATACGGGCAAACCAAAGTTCTGTGTGCATACAACAAATTTATGGGAGGTGTTGATTTGGCAGATCAAATGATTGTGACATACAATGATAAAAGAAAAAGTTGCAGAGTTTGGAAAAAAGTTGTAATTCATATACTTCACCGCATTTTATTTAATTCTTACATACTATACTACCAAAACACCGATGAACGTCCACATTTGACAAGACTTCAGTTTATACAAAGTGTAATTGACAGTTTAGCTCATGAACATCTCCTAAAGAAAGGAAATCCTTTTAGACCTCAGCCAGGTATCAGAAAACTCCAACGTGGTAAACAAAAAGACTGTACTGTGTGCTCTGATCGACAAAATGGGATTAGACATAGGGCTAGCACTGAATGTGTTCGATGTAATAAGGGGTTGCATAATCAATGCAAGAGGAGACATGTTTGTTGAACAGTATCATCAATGAGAAGTGTTTTTTATATTTTTTTAAATCAAATAAACATACATAGATAAATTTTTATTATGTGCAAAACAGTGTTATTTCATATGCGTAAAATTTCTTTAATGTGTACATTTAAAGAAGAAGATGTGGTAATATTATATTGCCAATGAGACAACTCTCCACAAGTGACCAAATGAAACAGAAATTAATTAACAACTATGAAAGGTCTCCGTAGGCCTTCAACAATGAGCAAAGTCAATGCCTCATAGTCGGCTATAAAAGACCCCGAAATGACTATGTAAAACAATCAAATGCGAAAAAAACGGCCTAAATTATGCACAAAAAATGATCGAAAACAGATACCCCGGAATTTTACACATAAACAAACGACAACCACTAGACAACAAACAAATGATACAAAAAAAAAATACAGAGGGGTCGAGAAACAGTGCCAAAAATCGTAGGACTTGATTACTACTACACAAAGATTAAACCCAATTTGAAAACAAAACATTTGTTTCTAACCAAAATAAGCAAAGGGTGCATGAGACATTAAAAAAAATGTTTTTCTAAATAATGTCCATTTTGTAATCATATCAAACTTGCAATGAATGATCAGCAACTGCACGTGAATGACATGGAAAGAAAAAAAAGATATCACAGGATCACACAGAACTCATAAGTTCAACAGAAACTGACAACACCATGGTAAAACATGTCTTATGAATTCTATTAAAAAATGGTGCATTCTTGATTTTTTATATAGACATTTCCGTGTAATTGATATAGTCTTTTAAAGTCACCGAAACTTTTCTTTTATTAAAAGGTATACAACATTACACAATTTGACACAATCGCACATAATATAAAGAATTGATTGATTACTTGTTGGTTGCTTAACGCCCAGTAACAAATATTTCATGCATGTTCAGGACGTGAAAAAGTTTAAAATAAATACAGTACATGTAATGAGAGTATATTGGATAGGGACAGAAATTTTGCCTTGCAACAGGCCACCTTCGGACCCATTAAAGAGTTGTTACAAGGGTTCTTAATGTGCAAAGAGCGTGGCACTCTCTTATACGAAGCATCGGATTTAACGTCCCCATTCTGATCGGATGTGACTGCGAACTTGATACATCCGCACAGCCAAACGGACGCCCCTTTTCGGCAAGCGTTTTACTGGTCGGGAGAAGACCAAGTGACCATATTTCGTTTCCCCAGTCACCCTTAGAAAATCAAATTAGCAATAAACAGGGCTTTTATTCGTGTTCTTCATCTTGACAATTGATGTAGGGTCTTCAACAATGCACGATTCGTTCATACGATTCATTCATACACTACAACAAGTGTCGAATTGAACGGAAAAATTGATAAAAATAAAAAATAATAAACCTTCTTACACCTCCTTGCTTCATCATGATCTTTTTCTTTCGCGTTCAAACTTTACTACACATTTAAGATATATTTATATTCTTCTCGGTAAATATATTAAGCGTTAACGAAGTGACTGCATTGTGCATCACATTCTTAATCTCCAAGTCTTTAACAGTCTCCGGGACAAGTTTGCAATTCCGCTGAGTGCAAAAGTTGTCACCTTAATTTTTGGAGTTAAGTGAAAACAAAGTTGATAACTTGGTTGGTATTAGTTCCCTGATATTTGTCCTAAAAATTTTTGGCTCTAGCACCACTGTTGAAAAAGTTATGCCCCTTTTTTCAACAATTTCCTCAGAGGAAAAGTACTTTTCCTCAAGGGAAATCAAATTTCCCTGAAGGAAAAATATTTTTCCTCAAGGGAAATTGTTTTTTCCTCAAGGGAAATTGTTTTTTCCTCAAGGGAAAAAGATTTCCCTTAGGGAATTTGCTGCATAATTATTTCCTTCGAGGAAATTCTATTTCCTTAGAGGAAATTCTTTTTCCTTAGAGGAAATTCTTTTTCCTTAGAGGAAATTCTTTTTCCTTTGAGGAAATTTGCAGATTCAAATTTTCCTTTGAGGAAATACTTTTTCCTGTGAGGAAATTTGTAGTTTCACATTTTCCTTGGAGGAAATACTTTTTCCTGTGAGGAAATTTTTGACAAACACTTTTCCTTGGAGGAAAATTCAAGACAACAAATTTCCTCTAAGGAAATCATTGTTCTTCAAATTTCCTCTAAGGAAATTTTTGAACATCAAATTTCCCTTGAGGAAATGTTTTCCCTTATTTTTACTTGTTAAACATTTCTTCACTACACCATGTATACAGACAGTATGAATATAATTATTACAAGACTGTATAATTGATGCAAATGATATTTAAAACTTTAATAAATGTTTGACTCAACATTTTAATGACATTGAAAATAATACAGTCTGACTATTAGATCCAGGTATTGTTTATACTTTTTATATAAATTTAACTTTGATTTATAATTTTTTTTTGAGCAAATGCTTCTGTTTTCTTTGTAATTGTTTCAATGCGATACATTAATAAGCAACCAATTAGAATGTCATTATATCATTTGTGGTGTTCTAAAGAATTTGTTTATATATTTGCAGATTAAATATTAAAATAAAAACTTTTCGTGTTATTTTAAATTAGAATTTCTTCTGTTTCAGCTTGTGTACAGTTATTCAATCCACTACGTAAGAATTCAGTGAATACATTATTCCATTCACTAAACAATTCCCTTCAATTCTAAGAGAAATCATTTTTGCAAATTGTTCTTCAATGATCTTCTTCTGTATATCTGATATGAGGGAGCGATGTAAATGAGTGGATAAAACTGGTGTTCCTTTTTTCAACAACAAAATAGTATTTGTTCTGCATTCTCCTTTCTTTTGATTAAGATATGTTGTTGCTTTCATGCAATAGTGTTTTTGTGTATCTATGATAGAACTCCATTTTGTTTTATATGGTCATTATCATGTGATATTGTTGAAATTTCCTATTTCTTTTTTGCAGGAAAGCACACATTCCATTTCAAATTAATCCAATTATGCACTATGTAAATAAATTTTAACTTTAAGTTTCCTCTTCAGTAATGACCTATTGATCATGAAAACCAAGATGTCTGATCACCTATAAATACACAAAATAAACAAATAAAATGTTATAAATGGAGAGAGAAACAGCAATAAATGTTTTTCATGTGTATCTTTCCTTATTAAAATACATTAAGTAAACTTAAACTCGAGAAAGATAAATAACTGCGATGTAGACTAGAAAGTATAAAATGCCAAATAAAGTATTCACGAAAAATTAGTTGATTTACAGCAGTCAAGTCCATGTTTGCAGGAAATTTACATCATTGGTTGTCTGGTGGAGAGTTGTCTGATTGGTAATCATACCAGATCTTATTATTTATATAACCTTGCCATATTCCTTTTGTGCCTGTCCAAAGTTCAGAGCCTGTAGCTTTTGCCAGTTTAGTCTGACACTAAAATTTAGTGGTTGTTGTTGTTGTTTCATACTCAGCCTGGTCATATTTATTTTTTGTAATTTATTTTGTTATAAACTAGGCAATTAGCATGATTAGTTTTACAGTTTGGATTGTTTCAATGTTTCATCTTTAGGTCTTTTATAGCTGCCTACTTTGACTATAGTATAGGGTATGGATTTTCTCATTATTGAAGGTCAAAACAGGCCTACAATTGCTTTCTCAAAGCCATCATAGTTTTCATATTTAATATACCACATCTTTGAATTTTTATAGTAATCATGATACTTGTAATAACTTTTTAAAATTAAAAGGTGCCTTACCATTTAGGTTTAGTTGGCTTCTGCAAATTTTACATTGCCTATCATTTCTGCTGTATATTATTTCTCTGTATCTTCTATAGTTCTTGTCCTATACATAGAAGAGTAAAAGTTGAATGACATCTTGCATCAATTTTTTTTCTGTTTAATGTACATTTATATATATGTATATTAATGTGTGTTTAATAAAAATCTTAACCATGAGTGCTTGATAAGCTTCTTACCCTTATAGCTGGTCTTTAAGCTTTAAATGAATTTTATTGATCGACTAAAAAACTATGAGCACTGTGCAAATAAGACCCCCGCCCTCCAAAAAAAAACAAAACATGCACAAACAGTGGTATTCATTGCCTTAAAACATGCATATAATTTGGCTCAATTTATAGATATCTCAAGTGACTATAAGTTTAAGGCTGCAATTTTTTTAACAAATACATTTCTAAAACCTTTCAAAGTTTTTGAAAATGGACAAATTTTAAAAACTTTGCAACAACTAAAGTTCCTTAACTCTGCATCTTATAAAAAAATATACATGATAAATAGGGAATGATACTCCAGCTTGCATATTATTTAAAGTTTTAAAGGAACATAACTGAAGAACGGTAAAAATTTTACTACCAAAATTTTGAAATTGATCCGATTAAAATTGTGATAAAAAGTATTGTTTTAAAGTTTAATAAAATTTGGTTGAGGGAAACTTAAGTTAGAAGGCCGAAACAATTTTTTCCATTTTTAAAGAACATAACTATAGAATTTAGTAAAAGAGACACTACCAAAATTCAAACTTAATCTGTATTTTGTGGTGATAAGCATTGTGTATTGATTTCATAACATTTGCTTGAGACAAACTAAAGTTTAGAGAACAGGAAACCAAAAATTCAGCATATGTTCCCCATTTCTAAAGGGGCATAACTCTGATACTCTAGTACAGTAACACTGACATCACCAAAATTCAAACTTGATCTGAGTATTGCGATAACAAGCTTTTGTAAAAGTTTAATTGAATTTGGTTGAGGCAAACTAAAGTACTGTAAGAGAACAAAAAACAACTTTGGGACAGACGGACAAACGATCAAGTGTTAAACAGTATGCCCCCTCAACTTTGGGTCATAATAATAAAAAGGGTGTTTATGTCAAGATATAAAAACAATTCACCAAAGTTTCATAAAAATTTGTGAAAGCATTCTTGAGACTATTCTTATCCCAAGTCATGATAGTACAATGACATAAATCAGATTTTTTTTTTAAATTAAAAGGAAAATTATCATGTTTATGTTATACAAAAATAATTCACCAAGTTTCATGAAAATTGCTCAAAGCATTATTAATAGAATATGTACTGGAAAATCCCCCCTTTTATGAATAAAATCCCTAACTTTTAATTAAAAATTTTAAATCCCTAAAAATTAAAAAGGAGCTTAATTATCATGATTAAAAAAACATAGAGCTTTAAATATGTATTTTAACCAGGCAAAGCCGCTCTCTATATATATATATCCCGTATGTAAGGACATTCTAGATTTTAGATTATAAACGATTAATAAGATGCCGTTTTTGTATATTAACACAAAACCCCGTGTGGATAGACTTGTTTTAACATTGATAAAAATCGCCATGAACTTTTAATCATAACATACATGAATTTTAAAATGTTGGGAGGTGTCATTGCGGATTGCAAACATTATCTTTAGTGATATTCATATATGTAAATAATGTACATAATGGTGGAAGGATGATCCAAAAAATTCATGGATACATTATGGTGATGGGACCCACAGACACAGCCGCCAATGTAAATAATGAGCACCGCTACCCAAAGCACCTGTTCAACACACAGAAACTGTGTGGTTCTCCTTTGAAGGGGGTAAAGATACAGAGGTAAGGTAAGGTAAGGATTATATCAATAGATAATTCACCAAAGTATTATGAAAATTTTATGATTAATGTATTCTAATTCCAAGACTATCTAAGACATGGTTTGTTTGAATAAAAAAAGTTTGAATAAAGTACCTGCTAGAATTCAGGAGAATTAGACCAAATCAGGCTATCTTCTAGATTATCAGACAATTGACTTTAGAAAAGGAATTTTCTTTTTTCTTCTTTAGCTATTTGTTATCTCTGTCCTTAATATATATACTGAACTAAGCCATTTTTTCACATATTTTTTTTGGTCTTTTCTCTCTTGTGACTTATTATTTAACATAACAAAAAAACAAAGGCAATGAAAGAGAAACTGACAATGCCAAGGCAAAACATAAGATGCAGAAAAGAAAAACAAAACAAAACACTAAGCAACACCAACATCACCAAAAAACAAGTGTTGAATTCATGTGCTCAGTCAGTCAGTGAGAGTTCGCAGATCCTGACCTACTATATCTATGCTTAAAAACCTAAAAATCATATAGTTCTAAACATATTTTGTAAATTTATACTTGATTAACAAGTGAAACTGCGAGCTACTGCTCACTGATGATACCCCCACCGTAAGTGGATAATATAAATAGTGTAAAAATATGCAAGTGTTTGGTAAACAGGAAGTTGTCGAGTGATGAATCTGAAAACCATCACACGGTATAGCTGACTTATATAAATCCTGAAACCAAATTTCAGAAATCTTTGTATTGTAGTTCCTGAGAAAAATGTGACGAAAATTTTCAACTTGGCTATCATGTGTAAAATCATACAAGTGTTCAGTAAACAGGAAGTTGTCAAGTGATCAATCTAAAAACGCATCACACGGTATAAATGACTTAGATAAACCCTAAAACCAAATTTCAGAAATCCTTGTATTGTAGTTCCTGAGAAACATGCGACGAAAAATATTCATGGGACGGACTGACTGACGGATGGACTGACAGAAAGAGGTAAAACAGTATACCCCCCTTTTTTGAAAGTGGGGGTATACAAAGTTGTCATAAAAAGCATAGACACCTTTGAGTTTTGAGAACCACATGTGTTAATTGTGCAAGTATAATCATTGATAATCATGCACAAGATTGACTTTTAAAAGCCTTTATATTGAAATTTTCTGAAAATATTGCATGCATTTATATTAATATGACCAATTTCAAGAAATGCACAAAGATGCGAGATGATTTATATAATTGTAATTTCAGGAATTTACAGTAAAGGCTTTTATCCCCACTGCATTTTGCACTTTTCCTAATTCAGGAGCCAGAAGTTATGGCCTTTGTGACCTTTGTATGATTTTTATTTTAGTTTCTTTTTTTTTGTATTGAAGAGTTTAGTATGACGTTCACTATCACTCAACTAGTATACATTTTTGTTTAATGGCAAGCAAAAGCATGCCTCACAGGCACGGATTCTGGGGGGCTGAGGGTTGGACATGTTGGAACCCCCCCTCCTTTCTTTACTGGACGATCAATGCATTTGAATGTGGACATGTAGTTTGACACCCCCCCCCCCCAATTTGTTCTGGGTTAGGAATTCCTTTATATGACTCAGGATCCACCCCAGTCTCAGGTTGTGGGATTTTCTCGTTGCAATGAAGACCCATTGGTGACCTATGGCTGTTATCTGCTCTTTGGTCATGTTGTTATCTCTTTGATACATTCCCCATTTCCATTTCAATTTTCTTTTCAGTTCTATAATAAATATATATGAAACGAGTTCGGCGCGTTTACAAAAATATAATTGTCTGTGCTGACAGGGGAGTATGTGTGCATACCAATATTTAAATTTTCTAGGCCTTCCTTTTTGAATATTTTGTGCATTTCATCATGTTCTTGGTAAAATACTGTCAGACCTCGAGTGCTGTTGTTTTACAAAAACGGTCAAGTAATGAAGGGGAAAGAAACGAACTAAAAAGACCAAAATAAGCCACAACTAATAGGGGGTCTCATTGGGGGTTCTGTTCACGGATCCCGCTTAGTTACTACTTATTTTTTTAGATTCCCGCATGATGCCATCACGCTTACACTATGTAAGTGAACAATTCTGATATTTTTGTAATTTCCCATGTCCCGCTAAACTTCATTTCGCGTTTTCACGGCACAATAATTTGAGGGAGGATATAGGACCTTTATCGGGACTCCGGGATCGGGTGTTTTTAAGCTCTGGATTTCGGGATTGACCCTTTCGGGATCCGATAATTCTTTTTTCGAATTTCGGGACCTCGGGATTTAGTGTTTTTAAGCCCGGGATTTCGGGATTTCGTGTTTTTAAGCTCGGGATTTCGGAATCAGTACCCCTCTTACCCTCCCTCATAATTTGACTTTCATGTGTCACGTTTACAAAAAATATGCCTCGACAATCCCGAGTCCCGCTCAGACCCCCCTTATATGTACATAATGAATAGTTTACTATATGTAGTCAGTAGTCGGGTCAAATACACATGTATATACTTTTAGACGACCTTAGATTCATTTCACAGCGAAAATACTCATTAATACCATTTTAGATCACTTCACATTTAGATTTTATAACTTTTAAAATTAAGACCATATAGATTTAAGATCATTTAATCGAAAGATGATAATTTGTCAATGAGCAACTGTAACCAGGTACTGCATTTTTTTTTTGCATGCGTCAAGAAACAGTTAAAAGTCAGTGGCGGATCCAGAAATTTTCACAAGTGGGGGCCCACTGACTGACCTAAGAGGGGGCCCGCTGAAGTCACGCTTCAGTGATTCCCTATATAAGCACCCAATTTTTTCAAAAAAGGGGGGGCGGGCCCCCTGCCCCCCACCCCTAAATCCGCCTCTGAAAGTGCCGGGAATAGAAAAGCAAGTTAAACTTCTCATCTGGACTTTTTAATTAGTCTGTATATCGGACCTCTTCTCTATTTTGCGGGGATTGAAAAAAAAATCTTAAGTTAAAAATGCGGTTTTGAGCCTATTTCTTCTTTTTAATTAGGTAACACGTTAAGCCATTAGTGACACTGATATGGTATATTACCAATAATAAGGCCATATATTTCGGTGTGTAGAAATACCGCAAAAGACTTCTTAGTGCACTAAGAAGAAAGTTTTTGCATTAAGGACACTAAAACGATGTTTTAAGATCACAGCGAGCATGAATATAAGAGGATATGATTAAAACCTTATATCTATAAAGTTATAGGTATCAATAGATTTTGTTATTTTGAAGTTAAATGACTTTTAATAAACGCGTGCCACTCGCCACGTGACCAACGGTTTATTGCAGATGCCCGAATCATCATGTTCAATCAACCTAATCCAATAAACAATTGTCTTTTGATCGTTACTTATTGATTGATCAATGGTTGTTAACCTATCGGTTTAGCGTGGTATAATTTCAAGTTTATGAAAGAAAAATAAAAAATAAATTTTGTGTTTTAAAACTTTGCCTTTGTTATATATATTTAGTTTTTAAGGAAATAGCTATGCAAGCTTTTTTTTTTAATTAACGAACTCTATTTTGAGATACAAATTGAGAAACAAAGGCTTTTAATATTTCATTTCCCTACTAACAACACAAGAGTTTTCATACTATCATTGTTTCTTGAAAGACATTTGAGAGTATGTGGTGTCCATGGGGTTCTTCAAAATCCGATTACAGAAGTAATATAGAAAAACTTCAAGAGGTAAAATTATTTTACGTTTTAAAAAGAGAATTATAGAATAAATCATAACTGTCTTCTATGAACGATAACTTTAAACTGGTGTCAATGCTTTTTTTTTTTAACAATTCATCTTTATTTTAACAATTGAAGATGAATACCATTTTATTTTATAATGTAATAAGCACTATGGGCAGGCGCGGATCCAGAGCTTGAAGTGGGGGTTTGGGGAGGGGTTATGTGAGAAATGTTTAGAACACTAGAGAAGTTTTCTTGTTATACCAGAGACATATAATACAATTGTATTATATGTCTCTGGTTATACCAAACCATATGTTTTTCAATAAATTGCACACTTTTTGTTCATCCGGCATATGGTTACTCTAAATAAACTTTTAAGTATTAATTCTATAAGTTTAATTATTTGATTGCAGATCGTATCTATCCGTTTTGCAATTGTTGTATCACTCTAAGTGAGGCTAATAAAGATATATATAATAAAATATAGAGATAGCAGCCTTGGATTGTCTTAATTAAATCCTTTGGTCCTCTAATTATCAAGTCACCCTCTGGCCAATGTAATTATGACTTGTGTATATTTAAAGAAGTGTAGCGACAACGCGTCACCCTATTCAGTGCTAGATATTCAAATTATAGTAAAGATAACATTAAAACAAGAAATGGTTAATACAAAAAATATTTTAAGATTTTGAAACGGGGGGGGGGGGGGGGGGAGGGGGCTCGCTTTAACCCCCTAAATCCGCTAATGATGTGTGAGAACTAAATAATTCAGTTAACTTAATCATATGACTCTTAAGCCCGTTCTGCCATTATTAAGAGACACAAAAGAACGGAAATGTATGATTTTAAGATTTGGAAATAAATGAAATTGGTGTCACAAATGGTATGTCTGCTTGTATTTAAAATATTTTATAAATAGATATAAATAAATGCTCATATACACAATTATTAACGGTTGTTTTACTTCGCTTATTTATAGCATTTAACAAATAACTTCGTATTCTTATTTTCGGTATCAACTAAAAATAATGGAATAAATATATACAACAAAAATAAGCGAAAGGAGATGTGGTATGGCTGTCAATGAAACATCTTTCCACAAAAGTTAAAAATGAGGAAGATGTCAGAAATTCAAGTCATATTTACAGTCTAATACATCGAAGGGACTAAACATCGACCTATACATATTTATAATTTGTATATAAACATCGAATCAGAAATATGTTCCTTTCCTAAACATGTTTAAAAACATTGCTGTGATAGTTATCAAAAGTACCAGGATTATAATTTAGTACGCCAGGCGCGCGTTTCGTCTACACAAGACTCATCAGTGACGCTCAATTCGAAATATTGATAAATGGCATAGTTCCTGACATTAGAAAAATGAATGAAGTATTGGCAACTGGACGTTAAGCAACCAAATATCAATCCTCACTTTTCCGTGAAGTGTTCACAATTATTAGTCTTTTTAAAATTAAAAGGATGAAAAATTCCCAAACTGAAAAGAGTTGAAAATACTCTATTACTTTAGAAGTAAAAAATATAGCAGACAGAATAAATACGACAGAAACAAACAAATGTAAAAAATAGAGAACAATTTGAAATACCATATACTAGTACATGTTTAATCAGTATACTAGCAGATTATTCACGGTTCAAGGTTGAGCGAACATGAATTTCTACCGATTATACTAAAGGTGACAATCAACTTTTTGAGGCACGTGTCGAGAAAACATTATAAAAAAGATATAATTTAAAATTATGAAAGGAGTAGGTCCGGTAAGGACCGATTTTGGCCTCAAATTTCAGGTTCATCTGACGAAAGATTTTGACCACTTTTGAAACACTTCAGTGTCTATTTTATTTGATTCTATTAGTGTATGTGGAAGATTTTCTCTGATTTTGTCATTAAAAACGATCCGATTCAAGCTCAAATATGAAAAATCCACCAAATATGCCGGAAAATGTCACTTTACAGATGGTTTTTGCCATTTAGCATGACTTTATGGTGCTAGTACCCGATATATGTGCCATGTATTGTCAAAAACAGCCCATATTTATGTAGCAGAAGCATTCTACTGTCCAAAAAATAACTAAAAGTTGACTTTTAACAATTTTGTAAAACTGCTATATTTTGGGGTCAAAAAGGTGTCTTACCGGACCTTCTCCTTTTACAAATAGATATAGGAAGATGTGGTGTGAGTGCCAATGAGACAACTCTCCACCCAAATAACAATTTAAAAATTAAACCATTATAGGTTAAAGTACGGCCTTCAACACGGAGCCTTGGCTCACACCGAACAACAAGCTATAAAGGGCCCCAAAATTACTAGTGTAAAACCATTCAAACGGGAAAACCAACGGTCTAATCTATATAAACAAAACGAGAAACGAGAATCTATTTCTATATGCCATATCCTTTGTGACAGTTGTATCATTCCATCAGGTCCTTAGTGCACATTTTTGTTCTTAGTGCACTAAGGAGGTCCTTTGCGGTGTTTCTACGGACCCCATATATTTGAAGCTGTTCAAAATTCTATACATTATAGGTACGTGTATCAGATCGGACAATTATTGTCATATATATAAAAAGAATTACTGTATAAGTTATCTAGTATGAAGTATGTCCACTGGACCGACCGTGCAAGTGCCATATATATTATATCATGTATATAGCCAGTCAATATTAAAAAAAAGATGTGGTATATGATTGCCAATGAGACAACTATCCACAAAAGACCAAAATGACACAAACATCAACAACTTTAGGTCACACAAGGTCGTTAAAAACTGTCATTTGTTGTTGTCCCCTGAAAATAAGTTCATAAAAACACGAATCCCCGTTTACTCAATTCCACCTTTATTTGTTAATATTTCTTTATCTTTTTCTTTTGATTTTATCATATCTTTTTTGTGAAATATTTTGTGTGGTCGAACATGAAATTGCCTCCGATGCTACAAAGAAAATTTGTTTAATGTCATCTGTTGCAATATATGCTAAGTACTACACGTGGACAGGATGTTCCCCAGAAAATAAGTTATACACACCCCGATATAACCCCAAGGGCACACGCTACTGTCATATGGAAAAGTACTGGGTCACCTGTACGATGGTAATCAGCCATGCAACTAATTAGGTTACTGACCATGTCACTTCAATTTAAAAAGTTTATCGTTAGATAACAAAATGATAAATTCATTTTAATTAAAAATGTAAGAACTAAAGGATTTATCATTATAATGAAGTGAAATAATTCAACCAAACTCGTATAAAGATTATTTTTTTAATCTATGCCGGAAAGAATTGAAAAACTGTATTTATAATTTTTTATTTGTTTTATAGAAATCTGTGTAGGTTTCATGAAATGGAACTCACGCATGCCTAATTAAGATTTTTAAATTTATTGAAAAATATAACAAAAATTTAGGTTTGATATTAAATTAAAGTTACCTTTCCGCGCTGTAATTTATTTGATATGACATGAATCAAGCAATTTTTTTGAGGGATTTATGGGTTTGTCCATACAACGTATAAAAAAAGAAGTGTATGTTATTAGTATTTCACATGCCTTGTTTTCGCCTTGAAGCTCATTATTCAGAGTGTTTCAGAAAATTTTTTGAAAATAACGTGCAAGATACTTTTTTCGATCATTGTGAAGAGACAATTTTAATTCCCATTCCTCCATGCACTCTACCCCTGTTGAATTGTATATTTATAATTCCTCGTGCTTTTAATTAGCCCCCCCCTCTTTCGTGGTTACCGTTATGCCAACAAATACCCGGGGCTTGATTTACATGTAAAATCATGGGCGGATCTAGCCATGATAAAGGGGGTTCCAACTACATGTCTCCATTAAATAAGGGGTGTCATTGCCGCTGGGTTTCTGTTACCCCACCCTTTTCATATAATTTAGATTTCAAAAGTGTATACCTTATTCATATATTGTGTAGGTTAACTTAAAATGTTATCTTTTCCCATAGTGTTTGCGTTTTGATTGGTGTGTAATGCAACAGTGCAATACCTAAGTGTCAAAAGAGAGTTTTTCCCGACCTGTTCACATATTTTTAAGGTTCCTATATTAAAACTTTTCCTGATGCACAGGTAACCTATTCCAACGGAACGTCCTATCACCTTGTATATTGGAACTTGAGAGGATTCCCGAGATTATCATTTATGGAATAATTGCTCACAAAAAGCTAGGGGAGTCCAACCCCGGATTCCATCCCCTTCGACCCGCCACAGAATACAGATATAATTGATAATTGTTATTTAAAAGTCATATACTATAGCCACTATATATATAGTAGAACCGAACACCTGTTTTGGGTTATATATACATACACCACATCTTCCTATGTCTATATAGCTGATTTACCGTAAATAACTGCGTGAAAATGAATAAAACACAAGTTGATAATTGTCTCTTCTCTGCTAGTTTTAATGTGCATGCAATATTCACTCTGATTTACTTATGAGACCACCGACACTAATAATAATTACCTACAAAATAATCGGTGCTCCTTTACTGGGAAGAACATTTCGGATCCGATCAATTTATTGGTTCCCTTCCCCCATTTTACACTTCTCCTCAGAAAAAAATGTCTTGCAATGCGTCATAATTATCTGGACTACTAACTTACTTCCATATAACTTCGAAAACAGACAATAATCTATTTCACTGGATGAGATTGGCCTCACGGATTTTTTAATGGATTGGTAATTTTTATTTATAGCACAAGGGGTCAAGTTTACCAAGCAAGACATTTTCACCCTACAAATCAAATGGTTGCCTCCTGACTGACTTACACCTACACAGTACACTGGCTAAAAACATATTCATATTTCATTGGGGGGGGGGGGGGGGGTTATTTAATCAACAAAAATTTTCACACAAAAAGGGGGGCAGGGATTTCTCCTTAATAAGAAATCTCTATTTTCAGCATAAGCTCAAATTTGCCTTTTGAAGAACTGAAATTAATATGAGACGCCTAATGATTTTTCAGATGCTTTACATTTAAATACATCCATGTGACATACACAATTATATATAGCATGTATAGATCCAAATTTAAAAAGCTATTTTTTTCAATATTTAAATAATGTAGGATCAAATCTTGATACTTGTATGTAGTTGAAATTGTTAGCTTTAAACATTAAAAAATGAACACCCAAAATTTAAACATAAGAGTGACCATGTAGTCTTTATTAATGTATGCTATTGCTATGAAACTAGGTCATTGTAGGTAAACTGTCATCTATTCCCTTAAATCTTTGTTCCCAGTCACCCCAAGTTTGATTTAAATTAGTCAAGTATATCTACTCTATTAGCATGATTAGGTCTCTAGTTTGGATAGTTAATAACTTGCAAATTAAAATCATACTACTCCCAAATTTATATTTCTTTAAATATTATGGATGAAATAGCAAGTAATGGATGAAATAGCAAGTAAGGGATGAAATGTGGCATTTATTTTTGATAAAGTAGTATGTCTGATGTGGTCAAACTTAATTATAGACCCTTAAGGGGCGGATCCAGTCATTTTAAAAAGGGGTGGGGGTGGGATTCTAACCCAGGACAAAAGGGGAAGGGGGGTCCAATTACATGTCCCCATTCAAATGCATTGATAATCCAAAAAAAGGGGGTTCCAATCCCTTGAACCCCCTCTGGATCCGTGCCTGCCCTTTAAAAATAAAATGATCCTTATTTTGAGTTAAAGCTTATAGATTTTTCTATAATGCTTCTCAGGGGGGGTCCAGCCATTTTCAAAGGGGGGTCCCAACCATGAGTAAAGAGGGGTTCCAACTATATCTCCCATTCAAATGCATTGGTCGGTAAAAGAAAAGGATTCCAACCCTCAAATCTGTGGTCAGGTTGTTGTCTCTTTGACACATTCCCTTTTTCCATTCTCAATTTTATCATGTAGTCGTTGTTGTCCCAGGACATTTAGTTTCCGCTTAATTAATTTAGTACAAGTTAATAGAAATCTGTGAAATTCAAACACAAGGTTTGTGACCAGAGTTTTTGTTCAGAGTTTAGGAATTACATGAATTAGGGGCCAAAAGGGGCCAATATTAAACTTTGTTTGATTTTATAGAAAATTGATTTATTGGAGTTCTTTGATATATGCCAAATCTAACTGTGTATTTAGATTCCTATTTTTATGGTCCTGTTCAAATTGGTCTACCTTAAGGTCCAAAGGGTCCAAAATTAAACTTATTTTGATTTTAACAATATTTAAATTCTTGGTGTTCAGATTAATATGCTGAATCTGAATATTTACTTAGATTTTTCTATTATGGACCCAAATTTCAAGTTGGTCCAAATCGGGGTCCAAAATTTTACTTTGTTTGATTTAAAAAAATATTGATTATATGGGGCTCTATGATATGCTGAATCTAACCATTCATTAAGATTTTTTATATTTTGGTCGTTATCAAATTGGTCCACATTGAGTTCTAAAGGGTCCAAAAGTTAACTTTATTTGATTTCATAAAAAAATGAATTATTGGGGTTCTTTGATCATGTTGATATGCTGCATCTAACCATGTATTGAGATTTTGAAAATTGGGCCATTTTAGAGGTTAATTGTCAATTTTTTTTTTTTTTAAGTACTTGGACCACATTCATTCTGTGTCAGAAACCTATGCTGCATCAACTATTGAATACAATCAAAATTTAAAATTCAGAGTTGTATCGAGCTTGAATGTTGTGTCCATACTTGCCCAAACTGTTCTGGTTTCAACCTGTACGTTTGTATCAAGCTGAGCCATGCATAGCATTTTTATTGGTTATTTATATATATATATTAATTTGAAATTTTTACGAGTGAGACACATACAGATTATACTGTTAACAATATTTCAGAGTTTAACGTAGTCAAGCGAAACAAATTATAGAAGAATAGTTGAATCACCATGTCTTTTTTGTCAAATTTATGAAAAATTAGTACGCACACAAAGAAAAAGTAGGGGAATGTTTGTTTTTTAAAACTATTGACCAGGGTGAAAGTCTTTGAAAGTCATGACTGGCAAAAAGTTTATGAACTGAAATAGCACAAATACTCCATTCTTTTTAAATATAACTGCATATAAAGAACTGATGTTTAATAATAGTTTTTACTCTTTTTATGTTTTATAGGACAAGAAATATAGAAAAATAATGAAAAATATAAACAGTTACAATTGAAATGAGCGCAAAACAAGATAAACAGAATACAACAAGGCCTAAATGGTAAGACCTCTTCTATATACTGTAAATTCAGATTTTTCAGGGAATGGACAACTTATTGTGATTACAAAAAAAATCTGCATAAAGATCTATATATGTTTCTGTTATCAAAATATGATTTCTTATTTTTGCGATACTCACCCAGTCACATTATTCACATTACTAAAAAGTTCGGATAATTTCTGAATTACAGTAATAAAAGAAATTGCCTTTGAATGATGACTCATATAAAAATAAGAAAATATGGTATGGTAAATGAGTGACTTATCCACCAGAGTTCAATGAAGCGGATGCAAGAAATTAAAGGCCAATCATGGGCCTGCCTTCAATAATGAGAAAACACTTCCTTTATAGGTCATTCATTAAAGATCTCAACATATAAAGATTTAAACAATCCAATTTAGTTCAACATGTTCAAAGGCAATAACTATTAATAAAATAAAAATCAGGCCTAATATAAAATATTGTTTGTTTCTCCAATCCCGACCGACCCTGTAAAAATGGCCCTACTCATAAAATTTTATTGTCAAAACTAAGCCAAATATTATTTTATTCATTTCTGATTTTTCGGGCTTGCAGGATCATCCGATAATATTCAGGCTTTTGGGAAAAATAAAATCATTTACCTACCTACCTACCCACACCTGGCTTGTCAGAATAGGGATTAGTGAAACAAACAATATATTAATTTAGGCCTCATGTCTGTGAGCACTTAACCTGACCATAATATAGGACAGTGGTTCAATTATTAACACAACATATGAACATTCTATAACAACTATTGCAAGTGGCTCAACTTTAAATATCACTGCAAGGCACTAAACAAAGAATATTAAATCTTGCACACAAAGCACTGAAATAAGATAACTCATAAGCATGACAAGTAAGAATATCAAATGAAAGTTTCTCAAAATGTTCATTAAAACATGATAAAATAAGCTTATTTATATTGCTGTTTTTTTCTCAATTTATAACATTTTATTTTATTTTGTGTATTTATAGGTCAGATATCTTGGTTTTTATGATCATCAACAGGTCCTGCAGGTCTATACTGAAGAGGAATTTTAATTGTTAATACTTTTCTACATAATGTGCTAATTGGATTACTGATGTGAAATGAACTCAACAGTGTGTTTTTCTGGAAAAAGAAATAGAAAAAAATCCTACAAAATTGCTATAAACAAAATGGAGTACTATCAAAGAACACAATTGTGTAAAATGTAACAACCTACATTCATATTCACTGATGGATTATGGAGAAATTAAGAAAAATAATAGTATCTTTGTCATGTTTGTTGTCGAAATAAACACCTGCTTTATCCAATCATTTCAAATATACAAAGAAGATGTTTGAAGAACATGTTGCCAAAACTTATTCAACAAATTGAAGGAAGATGTCTTGTGGATTGAATTATTTATGCACTGAACTGTTATGTAGGGGGTCGAATACACAGCAGCTGTAACAGAAGACAAGTTAATTTGACATGAAAAGTATTTATTTTATTTAATGTTCAAATATGAGCACAATATTAATAACATCACAATGGTATGATTTTCATAGCGTTTTGCTTATTATCAGATTATTGTATTGTCTTAAACATGCTAAACAGTCAGCCTTTTGTTTTTGTATGTTAAATACTCACCATGAAAATTTGTATTACAGTAATAAAGTTTTAATTATCTTTTTTATCAATAATTCAGTCTAGGAGAAAATATATTAATACTGTTTGTACTGTTATGAGATTTCCATAGAGGAAAAACATTTCCTTAAGGGAAATTTGATGTTCAGAAATTTCCCTAGAGGAAATTTGAAGAACAATGATTTCCTCAGAGGAAATTTGTTGTCTTGAATTTTCCTCCAAGGAAAAGTGTTTGTCAAAAATTTCCTCACATGAAAAAAAATTTCCTGCAAGGAAAATTTGAAGCTACAAATTTCCTCACAGGAAAAAGTATTTCCTCAAAGGAAAATTTAAAGCTGCAAATTTCCTCGAAGGAAAATTTGAAGCTGCAAATTTCCTCAAAGGAAAAAGAATTTCCTCTAAGGAAAAAGAATTTCCTCTAAGGAAAAAGAATTTCCTCTAAGGAAATAGAATTTCCTCGAAGGAAATAATTATGCAGCAAATTCCCTAAGGGAAATCTTTTTCCCTTGAGGATAAAACAATTTCCCTTGAGGAAAAATCTTTTTCCTTCAGGGAAATTTGATTTCCCTTGAGGAAAAGTACTTTTCCTCTGAGGAAATTGTTGAAAAAAGGGGCATAACTTTTTCAACAGTGGTGCTAGAGCCAAAAATTTTTAGGACAAATATCAGGGAACTAATACCAACCAAGTTATCAACTTTGTTTTGACTTAACTCCAAAAATTAAGGTGACAACTTTTGCACTCAGCGGAATTGCAAACTTGTCCCGGAGACTGTTCTTTATATATGCATATACATTTAAAAACAATATTTCGTTCTTTCACCAGAATTGTGAATTTTACTTAATCCTTTTTTTGTATATTTTTTATTCTAATGGTTATATCAACTTTACATATATCAAAATAAAACATCCGTAAAATTTACGGTTTTCGTACCTATTTACCTATTTACCTAAAAAAATTACCTGACAAACATCAACCCTCGGAAACAATCGCATGAGGTTATGCATTGTTACGCCTCAAATCTAGGGCCTATCCCTTGGCACTCAACGGTATTAGATAGATAGATAGATATTTTATTCTCTAAAAACTATAGATACAAGTTTACAGAGAAACATACAATATAAATACAGACACAATAGTTAAGGTAACAAATACAGTTAATATGATGACATACATGTTTAGTAACATGTATAATTAATGATATAAAATGTTCGGTAAGATGCTTATGCGATTACATTTACATGGAGGGACAAACTTTTTTATTAAGGTTCCACTAAAGTCAAAATATAGGACACTTCATAAACATCCAAACCTTGCCTGCACTTTTCAACCTATAATGAACAAAGTCATAAACTATGAAAACACATGTTCACCAAAAGACACTTCACATAATCACACTGTGCAAATTGCAAATAAACTTGAAATTGTTATGTTGTGGCCAAACCGGTTCTTGGGGCGAACACCAAATTTTCAAAAAAATTCCGCAGGCCCGCAAGACGACCCAACTTGCTCAAAATTGGCATGGACGAACAATATTACATGTAATGCAGGGCAAGCCATTGTTGATTTTTTATAAAAGGTATTGATTTTCGAGTTTCAGTTAATTTCATGTATCTAAGTGAACGAATATGGAAGGTACAATACAGAAATTGGACAAATATGCCATTAAAACATATGTATGTGAAAAATCAACATAATTGAACTAAAAAAAATCGTGGCACTGTAACTGTTTAACCCTGTGTCTCGCCTACTTTTGCTGTTAATCGCAGGCTAAAAAAAAAATGAGGAAAAAAATAATAAAAATGTTCCTCTCGATACTATCTCTTGATTGTAAGAAGTTTCTGTCCAAGTTTAGTAAAAATCCAGAATAGTTTATGAATTTAATAAATGTTTTAAAAACTTCAACTGCAGACTGTATGTAATGTTAACTTGAAGAAACCTAAGTCCATTTATAAGTAAAATACGGAAAAACAGGCATAACATTTTAACAAGCTTTTGATCATAAACAAGATTCTTTCCAAGTTTTGTAAAAATCTATAACAGTTAAAGAAAGTTATTAAAACTTTTAATATTTTTAAAAACCACAGAGTGAATGTTATGTTTCCTGGCAGAAAAACTAAGTCAATTTATAGTAAAATACGGAAAAACAGCATTTTTTGTTTACACAAATTACTTCTGGATTCTATCTTATGATGATAAACAAGCTTCTGTCCAAGTTTGGTAGAAATCCAGGATAGTTTAAGAAAGTTATTAAAATTTCAAAAACTTTAACCACAGAGTGAATATTTGTGGACGCCGCCGCCGACAACGGAATGTAGGATCGCTTTGTCTCAAAAGTCGAAGGCACGATAATGAGCACAGGTCGTGAGAAGGTTGTTTGAAAGACAGAACTTATTTGAATAAGGGAAGACGTTACCATAGGTACCATTAAAAGTCACGAGTTGAGGGAAAAAGTAAATAACATTGTCGAAAAAAATAAAGACAAATAGACAAAAAAGTCTAAAAAACAGATAAATGGAGATTTAACAACACGAAACCAAACAAAAACATTGAACTCAGATTAAAAGTTGGCAGTGTCTGCGCGTACCTGCATGCGGGTACGAATAGTCAAATTGCCGTTCGTAGGCTACGCGTACCCACATCCGGTTTTATAATAAAATTGCTATCGGATCGGGAATGAAACGTGAAATATAAACGGAATTTATCGATAATATTGGGATTTCGTGTAGAACGAGTGAAGAGTGTGAAAAATAAAATTTTCAAATTGTATTTATTAGATAATAATACATAATAAACATTGCAAATTAAATGCGCACTGATGAAATATGAAAATGTACAGTCCCTGTAAATGAAAAAAACATGATAAACAAGGCTATTGCTTATAGTATTTGAGAAATGGACTTGACCACCAAAACTTAACCTTGTTCACTGATCCATGAAATGAGGTCGAGGTTAAGTGAAAACTGTCTGACGGGCATGAGGACCTTGCAAGGAACGCACATACCAAATATAGTTATCCTATTACCTATAATAAGAGAGATTTTAACATTACAAAAAATCTTAACTTTTTTTTCAAGTAGTCACTGAACCATGAAAATGGGGTCAAGGACATTGGACATGTGACTGACGGAAACTGCGTAACAGGAGGCATCCATATACAAAGTATGAAGCATCCAGGTCTTCCACCTTCTGAAATATAAAGCTTTTAAGAAGTTAGCTAACGCCGCCACCGCCGGAACACTATCCCTATGTCGAGCTTTCTGCGACAAAAGTCGCAGGCTCGACAAAAAATAGCATTTATTGTTTTTCCTTTTATTTACAAATACTGTTTATATATACATGATAATAATGTGATGAAAAAAACATGATGTAAACCTTAATAAAAAATACTACGACGAGGGAAGAACACTCACATGTGAATATTGACACGTTAACACGAGGACACAACACATGTGAATCATCTAGTTACAAATTACATGATTTGCAACCTACAAATTGAATTAAAGTGACAAATAACATGATGTGAACCCTGAATCTATCAAATTTAACATCCACATTCATTGCCTACTTATACATGTATTTTAAATCAACCCATAAAGGATTGAAATTTTTGAAGTCCTGTGACTGAATGGCAAGGTTCCCTTCAACTCTAGTGTAGAGAAGCGTGTTTGACGTCAGAATGTAAACGTCACAGAGGAAGAGATATACAATAATTTTGTGAACCCTGAAATGTGAATAATAGCAATGATTAACAACATGTGAATCATACAGTTACAAATAACATGATTAGAACAGTAAACACTAAAATGTAAATCATACAGTTATCAAGTAAAATGATTTTGAACACTAAAATGTAAATAATATTTTTACAATATAACGAGATGTCAGGCGTACTAACGTCTTTATATTATGCCTCACCATATATGGATCCTTACATAAATTATGTGGTGACAAAAATGCATTATAGGAACCCTAAATACAAACAGCTCAGTGTCAAAATTACACAATATGACTCTTAAAATGAGATGACAATGTAATGTGATGTAAATATAATGATGAAAAATTGCATGTTGGAAAAGGAAAATAAAAATAAAGTAAACTTAGATAAATTATATATAAATATACTAAATAAATAAATGATTTGGAAAATACGTTGAAGGTATAAAAAGGCATGAGAATTCCGAATGCAATAAGGTTCTATCCGGGCACTCTGGTTCGAAAGCATGGTAACTGGTTCAACATCCGGGTTGTTTGGTTATAGCAACCCGAATTCCTGGTTCCATCTGAGTTCTATTCTAGATTATTCTAATGTTCCCATTGACAGTGTATATAAAGTGCGAATCCAGCTAGTTCATTTTTACTGTTACTAGAACACACCCGTGATATCGCGGGTCCGTGACTGAATTAAAGTATATAACTATGCGCAAGACTTATTTTTGTATTAGTATTGTCATCTGACAAAGTCATGCCGATTATAAGATAGTTATCACAGTTTTCTCTGCTTTCAAATCTTTCTGTTTGAACCCGTCTAACTGGAATTTATCAATTATTGGTAATATAAATTATTTGGAAAACAAAAGGTCTTGGGATGGAGTATTTTTTTTAATCAACAGCATTGTCCTATATTAGTTATAAATAAAGTTGAATTATTTGATTCGCTGTTTAACGTCATGCCCGCTAACAAATTGAAAACTGTACCTATACGCCTTATTTTTAGTATTCGTATTGTTATCTTATAAAGTCTTACTGATTAAAATACTACAATAGGTAACAATTTGACAATTTAGTAGTGTCAACCTTGTGATTATGACCCGTGTTTATAGCATATCCTGAATACACCGTTTGGTGGTGCGCCTGTCAAATGCGGAACGTACAGATAAGGTAATAGGTAACAGATGAATATACTATTGGTATCGGTATCGGACTCGACCCGGAACTTCTTAATTATTGGCAATATTAATTACGTGGAAAACAAAAGGGCCTGGAGTGGTGTAATTTTTAATCTATATCTTTGCACTATATTAGTTATATATGTAGTTGAATTCTTTGATTCGTCGTTTTTACGTGATGACGGCTGACAAATTGGACCTCGTAATTTTAGTATTATAGATATGCGGGTATGTCTATTGTAGAATAAAGGGTCATGGGAAAACTGTATTTGTTTACGTTTTGAAAATATAAAGTTAAAGGGTTTTCAGTTAAGTTTTAACATATTTTCATTGTGATATGTCTTTATAATATACAAACAAAGCATTAAAGTTCAAATAAGTGTTATAAAAGCATCATAATATAGCATATCGATTATTGAAAGCGATCCATTTTAACTATAGATGCGATGAATTATCACTGTTAGTGCAGTCATTATTAATGTAGAATTTTCAAAGATGCGAGGAATTTTTATTGTAAAATTATGTGATAAATGCACTTGCAACAATGAAAAAAAAACTTAGTTGATGACTTTAGGATTTATGATACATGTATTTTCAAATTGAAATACAAACTCCTCATTCATTCCTCATCAAATATATAGCTTTTCAAACTTGTCACAAAAGCGATTCTCAAAATGTCATATTGTATTCTTCAGATTACGTTTCTCCTTGATTTTAACTTATATAGGGAATCACTGGAGCGTGACAGCAGCGGGCCCTCTTAGGCAGTCAGTGGGCCCCTACTTATGAAAAATTCTAGATCCGCGAATGGATACTACCGCAGAGGTAAAACCATGCACATTTGGGTTATTGTACTCGAAAAGCATGCTACAATTCATTTTTGTTGATTTTAGACCCTTTGGAACTCTATGTGGGCTATTTCAGCAACTAGGCAAAAAATCCCAAAAACTAGATACACGGTTAGATTCAGCATGTCAACGAATTCCAAATATGTATATTAAAGGACTAGCTATAAATTTGGACCCCACAACATTGAAAAAGGGACCAAAAATATAAAAAAAAATGCATGCATCGGATACATTTGTTATTGAAGGCATGACTGTAACAATAGGATGAATATACAAAAATATTTTATTCTGGGGTCTCATTGGGGGGTTCTGATCCCGGAACCCGCTTACTGTTTTGGCAGATTCCCGTAATCCGCTTATTGTTTTGTCAGAATCCCGTATCCCGCTTATACTATGCAGTTCTAATTTTTTGTAATTATCCATGTCCCGCTAGACTTCATTTCCCGTTTTTCACTTGACTTTCACCAGTCACGCTTGCAAAAAATCGGCAATCCGGCGTGACGCTTATACCCAAATGCGACCCACTATTTTACTCTATTTTGACTCATACTCCCATTATGAATATATTAAAAAAGTAGCGTAGATTTTTTTATCCCTTTTTATCCCGTCTCGTTTCGTTTTTGAGCCATATATAGATGTCGTATGTGACAATGAGACAACTCTCCATCCGAGTCACAATTTATAAAAGTAGACCATTATACGTCAAAATACAGTCTTCAACATGGAGTCTTGGCTCACACCGAACAGCAAGTTATAAAGGGCTCCAGTGTAAAACCTTTTAAACGGGAAAACAAAGGTGCACTCTTTATCAAGATGTACGTAATTAGCGGTGAAGTGTAATGGAAATGGATAAAAAAAAAATAAGGATAAAAATCCCTATACGCTTTATAAGAAACTAAATGGAATACATTTGAAATAAATGTTATTTCTATTGAATTTATTAGAGTGTTTTAAAACCAAACTTTCCTCCGTAAGTTAAATTTTATCAAATCTTTCTGTTACTTTATCTAATGTTTGAGCAAGTCGGCTAAATTAAGGCTTTACAGCTAATTTCCTGATGCATGCAAAGCAAAACTTTGGTTGGCTTGCTTGCTTTGTTTTTATAATTGTTTATACAAACTTTGTAAATAAGATTGACATTTTTAAACAATATGAATAGGCATAGTTTAACCTGTATTTTTAATATTTGAATTAAATTGGGTGTTATCATAATGATTATCCAATAAAAAAGCAAGCAAATCAACTAAAGTCTTGCTCTACATGCTTAAAGAAATGAGCTGTAATAGATAAAAAATAAATAATTATACAGTGAAAATGCACCGCATATACAATACTAATGATTCGCTCCACAGTGAAAATGAAAGAATAGTATCATTATTCGACAGTAAACATGACTAGCATTACGAAATCATCAAAGTGGAATTTATTTAAATATGAAGAAACTGAATGACAAAACATATTCTACGTTATACAACTTTTATAATTGTATTATATACAAATATATCATGCTTATAAGGGGTATTTGCCAAAAATACCGGTTGAGAGGTTCAAATTTCCAGAGCCGAAAGGCGAGGGAAATTTGATTACCTCGAAACCGGTATTTTTGGCAAATACCCCTTGTAAGCATGATATAATTGTTTAATTCCACCGAATGTTCCACCTCAGTAAGTTTATTATAATCAGGTATCATATTTAAGTTGTAATTGAATGTATAAATTTTGTAAACAATGCGGCTGTGCTATTTGCGCAGTCAAATTGCATTGACCGTATAATCATTTCTTATCGTATTTTTTTTATGTACAGTAACTAGCTGACCTTTTTGAGATAATTTGCTGATTCTCGGCTGACTACTTCACTTAGTTCATCAGTTTGAGTGAAGCGTAATACAAGTGAATTCCAGTTTAAATTGACATGTTGATTATTCATTTCAGTTGAATTTTATTTATGACGTCATTAAAAATACAGGTTCGCGGAATTTTTACGTCATTCAATAATGGTGCTTTTTATCCCTAATATTTCATCTGGAACCGTTTATTTAAAATGACCATAAATTTGTCATATTAGAATAGAAATAATTCATTGAGTTATTTTTAGACATGGTGTTCCCCATCTGCCATGGTATTTGCTAGGGTATTCCCCATCTGCCATGGTATTTGCTAGCAAATACCCCGGCACATGGAATTCCCTAATGACAAATACCCCAGCAGAGAAAAGAAAATCTCAATACATAGAAATTGGTAAAAAATACCATGTCTCTCATCCAATCAAAATACAGCAATATTACATAAGGTGGAATTAAAATGAATATTTTTTACTGCAACAACATCTCACCTGTTAGTTATAAAGCACCTGCACGATCTGTTCGTGAAATGTTCTAAATATTCACCTATTTTGGTATATATTTCACAGCTGGATGGCTTTAGGCGCGATAAAACCCCGCTCGCATCTCTTACCTTGTTTTATTAGTATTATGTATTTCTGAACATATACATTTTAACTAATTTTCTTCATTTTCTTCAAAAATTAAAAAAAGTTCGTCTGTTTATTTATCATTCTACATTAGACATTTATGGCATATACAGTAAAAATGATATTTTAGGATCCGCACTTTACATACACTGACTGAACTTAGAGAAGACAACCACCAGTATCCGAATAAAAAGGTAAAGTAGGTCAAAGACGCTAAAATTGTTTATAACATTAAACATTTCAGGATCGACGGTAAAAGAAGCCGTAAGGTATTTATTTTCTCATTCTAATGATTAGGAAACTAGATGAAAATAAAGCATCGTTTTTAAATTTAGATTTTAAAAATAAAACGAAATGGTACTGTAACATTATATCAGACATTATTTTTAATATTGAATTCAGTCGTTCTATTCTAATTTATTTCCGTTAATATTTCTAGACGTTTTAAAACAACAAATTTAGGAGACCTGTCGTTCAATTCGCCAACGATATATGCATCTAGCCACTTCACCAGTTGACGACTTGCATATATATTTAAATGCACATTTAAAGTTCGAATGCATTTTATTTAAAGTTGCTTTGTAATAATGTCAGATTTGATAGAAATACGTGTGAAATATATGTAACAAATAGTTTTGTTTAAAACGGAGTGTTAAAAGACATATAAAAAAAATGTGATGATCTATTTAAGTTTGTAAGCTTTATTTAATTGAAAAATAAGTTAAAAAATATAACAAAAATGTATATGTACAAGAAAGGAGTAGGTCCGGTAAGGGCCGATTTTGGCCTCAATTTTCAAGTTCATCTGTCAAATTATTTTTTTAAACACTTAAGTCAAGTAAGTGGTTATTTCAATTGAGTCAATTAATTTTTGTGAAAGATTTTAACTGATAAAGTCATTTTTAAAAAACGCTCCGATTCAAGCTTAAATATGAAAAATCTATCAAATTTAGCAAAAATCGTCACTTTTCAGATGGTTTTTGTCAAAAATGAAAGTGGCCGCATCCTTATTCATCCTCAACCTAAAGTGACATGAGCGCCAAAGAGAACTCTCCACAACAGACCAGGTAACACAGAAATTAACCTCTATATGTCACCATATGGCCTTCAACAATGAGCAAATAGGTATAGAAAATGTGGTATGATTGCCAATGAGACAAATCTCTATCCAAACAACAATTTATTAAAGTAAACTTTTATAGGTCAATGTACGGCCTTCAACACGGAGCCTTGACTCTCACCGAACCACAAGCTATAAATGGCCCCAAAATTACTAGTGTATACTAAACCCATTCAAACGAGAAAACCAACGGTATAATCTAAATAAAAAAAACGAAAACTAGAAACACGTATATTTTTCACAAACAAACAATAACTACTGTACATCAGATTCCTGACTTAGGACAGGTGCATACATTTGCAGCCGGATGAAACAATATTATTACTTCACAACATAGAAAAACACACTATCAAGCGAAATTCAAACGAGGAAAGAAATGGACAAATGTATAGGCCAATGACTTGCGACAGGCATATGCATACTGAATAAGGCGGGGTTGAACATGTTAGCGGGGTCTCCAACACCTCCTTAACCTGGGACAATGCTTATTTCCACATACAAAAAATTGAATTTGAATTTGGTAGCGTCACTTTTACCGTTCAAGAGTAATCATGTTCCTTTAAAAACATAGAAAATGCTGAGTTTGCGTTTTCGTTCTTTTAAATAAGTTTGACTCAATTTTGAATCAAATTTTAAAAACCTTATACGTAATGCTTGTTACCCCATAACACAGATCTGTCAAGTTCAATATTGGGTAGTGTTACTGTTTCAAGAGTTATTAGACATAAGAAGTTGGTACTAGTACTAATTATACAAATATCAACACGTAGACTAAAGCTAAGAAAAATGCTTAAGCTGTTGTTTCTGTTCTTAAAGCCTCGGTCACACCTTACCAAATAGTTCAAACGAACGCCTAACGGTTTACTTCTTTTCAATCCGTTCATGTCCGTTAGACATCCGTTCTTATCCGTTATGCGTCCGTCCATATGCGTTGCATGTCCGTTAAGCGTACGTGTTATCCGTCGTCGTCCGTTCTGTCCGTTGGAAAATTTTGAGCATGTTCAAAACTTTGAACTGTCGTCCAACGGATGAAATGTCCGTTGAACGTCCGTTAGACGTCCGTTTTATACGGTACTCGTCCGTATCGTTTCCGTTTTGTATCCGTTACGTTTCCGTTATACAACCGTTGGGGGTCTGGCAGATAAATTCATCAACGGACTTCTAACGGACGTCTCACGGATAAATCGGATGTTGAACGAATGTGAAACGGACTTCTACCGGACGTATTACGGATGATGAACGGATCTAAAACGGATAAATGCCAATTGAAAATTTCTCGTCAGAAATGCAAATTAGATTTCTTAACGTTCATGAATTCTTATTATTCATATTCGATCTTAGAATAAGGGCACATCTTATTCAGGTCAGACCCTGCTTTTTTCGGCATTTTGAAGAACAAACCAAAACCAGTTACACAGAACATTTTCAATATTAATGCGATTTACATGACTGTATAATTATTGTCGCCTTTAATTTTTTCAAATACCTTGTTTATCCGTTTTATCCGGTACGCTTCCGTTAGGTGTCCGTTTTATGTAGTACTCGACCATTGGATGTACGTAAGACATCCTTTCTGTCCGGTACGTCTCCGTTTATCGTCCGTTGCATGTCCGTTATGCATTCTCGAGGCGTCCGTTTTAGTTGGTCAGTACATCAATGGACTCCCAACGGATAACAATTTTGTCAACGGACAACTTTTATTTTCATCCGTTAGGAGTCCGTTCGTCTCAGGTGTGACCGGGGCTTTAACTTTAGTTTGCCTCAACCAAATGTTTTGAAACTTATACACAATGCTTATGGTCACTAAACAGTCAAAATTACCTGAATTGTGTTTCTATATGTGGAAGTTAACTGGGTTTTTTTTTCACAAGCAGGGGCATCTGTGGCCCATAGACATATTGCACATTTATTTCAGTAAACGGTTTATTTACTTCCTTTGGATTTTACTTCTATTAGAATTAACTTGCATATTTTTTTTATGATTGCGGTGCAGTTTGATAACAGACAGTGACCAGCATAAAAAAGTGTTTCACTAGATTGAGCTCTTTGTCTAAGTGTACTTTAAAGGTGCTTCGCACTGAGTTCAGTTTATTGATATGCGTATACCTTCTTGTGATTTTTAAGATGCTTAAACAGACTATCCATATCTACATGTCCATGAAATGAAAGCCAAGGTAAAATGACGAAAGCATTTTGAATTATCTAGCAATCACAACTGGCAGCACATGGTGCTACTGGAGCAGTAAATTTCTTTTTAATTTTTCACGGCAATTAAAAGATTTAGTTTTCATTTTATCAAAACATTCTTCATATCAAAAATTGAGAATGGAAAGGTGAAATTTGTTTAAGAGACAGTAACATGACAAAAAAGCAAAAAGCAGTCAAAAGGTCACCAATGGGCTTTTAACAAAGTGAGAAAATCCTTCCGCTCGCCCGGCGGCGGACTTCAGGTTGCCCCTTAACAAAATGTGTACTAGTTCAAACTCCGTTACATAAAACCAATCTTACAATTAAAACATACAAATATATCTATATATCTAATATAATATAGATATAAGAATATGGGATATGAGTGCAATCAGACGATTCTCGATATACTTCAAACAAAATATACAAGTTGTACAATGAGGACAAAGGTCAATATCATGTAAATTCTCGTGCCACAAGACTCGTTATCTTATGACAATAAATCTTCATGCTACATATTCAGAAGTAAGGTCAATTTAGAATTATACTTCTAGGTCAGGGTAATATACAAAGGAACACACTGCATGTATCATGATGATACACCCAAAGTACATAGGTCAAAAGTCAAAAGTCATAGTTTGGTCAGGAGTTCCATATAAAAAAATCCCGAAGCAGTCCTGCTCGAAACTTCATCACGGTACACGTAACAATGTCTCATGTCTTGATGCACTACACATGCCGAATAAAGAAAACATGGGTCAGGGACAGAAACAGAAGACATATATCTAAATTCAATGGAACAGTACTTGTATTGCAGGTCACTAAATGCAAGTGCCTTCAACATAGAGCATAAACTCTCGCAAAAATTCAAAATTATAAAGTTTGAGCAGGATTTTTTGCAACGATTATCTTACCACTGTTAATTGAAAATCGGATCGTGCTGTTATGTCAATAATTTAAAACGGTAAGATAAGTATTAAAACACTTAGAACTAGGGTTTAACATTAATTTCTAACATTACCATGTGATAGCACTTTGGTAAACTGATACAAACACTTGATGCAGTCATAAAATTTAATATTTGCAACAGTACGACCAGAACAATACAAGACAGAGTTAGAAACACATGAAAGTAATTATACATACGAATTTTTAATTACAACGCACTTTCATTCATTTAAAATGTACGCGTTAGACAATGGAAATTAACGCTGTATATTTATATAAACGATCAATCTTGTAAACGAACAAATAAAAAATATTGAACTTTTATTGCATTGCCTAAATTTTGAGACAAAATGGGTAACGTAAGATTAAATTATAAATATTTCGTCTTTTTGTTAATCATATAGTTAATCTAATATTTTAGAGTTCTTTTGATCATAGCTATTAATGTGATGTTGAGAAATAAATTAAATAAACTGTCATCTTTTAAAAGAATAAAAATGTTTGTAATTTGTCGTAGGAAAGTAACCCTATAGTGTTTCTATTGTCCTCTAAATAATCCTGTAAATTAAGTAAATACTTTGATAATCCATTAATTTCCTTTACATAACTAAATGAAATTATGTCAATCATATAAATCTATAACATACAAAGATAATAGTTGACCAATAAAAAGTAACTTTATAAAATTTTAAATTGACGCTGAAATTTCATAGGTGAATAAAATAGTTCCAATCAGCACGTGATGTTGGGTTGAAAAAAGGGAAGACCGGAAACTCCCAACATCACAGATCACATAATACACATCAATGTAGATTGCTAATGGAATACATAATTAAAACATCATTGTATTTTAATCACCAGGTATATATGTAAATTGTTAAGTGTAAACTATTTTCAATTGAATTTAAAAGTAAGAATTTACCTTCTGATTTAATAACTTAAAATATTGAAAACTACACGTTATTAATTTCTTGCGTCCGAAGCGCTTTTCTGAATTTACCTTCATCAGGAACGCTCAAAGCCAAACATTTGAAATCCGAAGATGTATAAGTACCGAAACCGTTGAAGAGCTGTATGTCAAAAAATACCTAAAATAAATAGCCAAATTCATCTAAAGCCAACTTTGCCTGAGGGAGTTGAAACCTTAGTTTCTTAATAATTTATAAATTTATAAACGGACAATTTTAGTAAAGTTTGTTAAATCATGTCAGTACCGAAATACTGACTACCGAGCTGATGATAGCCTCGGGGACTGATAGTCCACCAGCAGAGGTATCGACCCAGTGATGTAAAATATTGAAAACAACACGTTATTAATTTCTTGCGTCCGAAGCGCTTTTCTGGATTTACCTTCATCAGGAACGCTCAAAGCCAAACATTTGAAATCCGAAGATGTATAAGTACCGAAACCGTTGAAGAGCTGTATGTCAAAAAATACCTCAAATAAATAGCCAAATTCATCTAAAGCCAACTTTGCCTGCGGGAGTTGAAACCTTAGTTTCTTAATAATTTATAAATTTATAAACGGACAGTTTTAGTAAAGTTTGTTAAATTATGTCAGTACCGAAATACTGACTACCGAGCTGATGATACCCTCGGGGACTGATAGTCCACCAGCAGAGGTATCGACCCAGTGATGTAAAATATTGTTTGATCTTCAAAATTTAACTTACATTTATAAAAGTTGATATTTAAAATTTAACTTACATTTATAAAAGAGATTTCATTAACATAAATAAGTTAAAATAAAGTTTCCTATTTAAATTAATTGGACCACAGATCACAGATCACATATCACACTTCTATGTAGATTGCTGTTTGGAATAAATCATGAATCATCATTGTATTTTATTCACCAGCGTCAAGCCTCAAACAACAAGTGTCCGAGATGAGGGACACACCCACAGAAGGTATTACATAGACCTGAAATGAGTGATATATAGTATTCCCCAGATCACCGAGAGAAGATATTATCCCAGGCCTTTAGATAACTTGAGAGAAGCTAGAATCCCCAAATACATGTAAGCGAGAATATTCCCCGAAAGAAAGACGTCCGTCCCCCGAGTTTTTAGGTTATAAACATTTTGGAGGGAAAGGGGAGACAATTCGACAAAACAGCGATCTCTTCCCCCTTTTCCTGCATTCCATAAACCCTAAATAAAAATAGTTCAGAGTCAAAGTTATATGAACCTTGAAATGTGTGGCCAGGTAAACGTGTTTCTGTGCTTTTTACCCTCCCCTAGCCCGAGATAAAGATATAACAGCAAAACTAGGAACATAAAATCCGTTGGAAAAGGCTTTGCTGTCTTAGGACAAAAGACACAAAAGATTGACTGACAGGAAGCACAAAAACTATTATCAAAAAGACGGAAGACAAAAAGTACCAACATAAACGTACTCTCAGTTACAACAAGTGAAACTTCGAGCTACTGCTCACTGATGATACCCCCGCCGCAAGTGGATAATATTAATAGTGTAAAAATATGCAAGTGTTCGGTAAACAGGAAGTTGTCGAGTGATGAATCTGAAAACGCATCACACGGTATAACTGACTTATATAAATCCTGAAACCAAATTTCAGAAATCCTTGTATTGTTGTTCCTGAGAAAAATGTGACGAACATTTTCAACTTGGCTATCATGTGTAAAATCATACAAGTGTTCGGTAAACAGGAAGTTGTCAAGTGATCAATCTGAAAACGCATCACACGGTATAGCTGACTTAGATAAACCCTAAAACCAAATTTCAGAAATCCTTGTATTGTAGTTCCTGAGAAAAATATTCATGGGACGGACGGACTGACTGACAGACTGACTGAAGGAAAGACAGAGGTAAAACAGTATACCCTCCTTTTTTAAAGTGGGGGTATAATTAAAATCCATTTTGTAACATTAGGTGTTCTATTTATTTGTCAATCGCCAAGGCTGTCAGCAGTGTGTTGTTCAACATGCTACACCATTAACATTCTGTTTTCCAGGTGTTGGAGTTTGATCAGAAATACCCAACAGCCCATGTGATTTGTCTTGCCTGGATAGATAACAGTATCGTTTGTGAAGGTAATAAGTTAATACTGTGTGAGTTGTGAAGGTAAAGGGGGTCATTACAGTTTGACATCATCTCTATCTATAGACAAAGGGATTATTACTGTTTGACATCATTTCTATCTATAGACAAAGGGATTATTACAGTTTGACATCATCTCTATCTATAGACAAAGGGATTATTACTGTTTGACATCATTTCTAGCTATAGACAAAGGGGTCATTACAGTTTGACAAAAATCATCTCTAGCTATAGTCAAAGGGATCATTACAGTTTGACATCATCTCTATCAAAATGCAGTTTTTATACGCCCGTCTTTGCAGTCCAAAAAATGTAGAACCAATCTAACTGTCTCAGTTCTTAGCTCTTTTTTTTTTATGTCGGTTATGATTTAAGGCTGTCATATGTTTATATCATTGGATTTTAAACATTTGATCTTTAAAATGCTGTATCAGATGAAGGTTATTGAAGTATCTACCTCAGTTCCCATGCAATGTTGGACTTCATGCTGTCAGGTGCAGGCATGGGGCGAATCACATTGCAATGTAATGCATTATATTACAATTACTTTGACAAAACCATGCATTAAATTAGTTACAACTATATGCATTTATCAAAGTAATGCATTAAATTACAATTACTTTTGCAAAGTGACGCATTGAATTACACATTACATTTATAAATTTTATTATCAAGTGTAAAGAAAAGTCAAACATTTTGAAAATCAACATGAAGTCACAAAAGATTATAGCATATGCAGCAACTGTTCCATGTATTTAATTAAAGTAAACACGTAAAAAGTATATTCAATACGATTATTACAATTTAACATCATTAGAGTTTCGAAGTTTAATACTTATTTTAACTGAAGTTAGATGGGGGGGGGGGGGGGTCTAAATTAAAACTAAAAAAAAAAAAATCCATAAAATTCCTTAATAATTTGTCAAAATGTCGTTTATATCATGCTTTTATCCAAAATTAAAAAGAAGTATTGGTCACCAGGCTTTTTTCTCGCTACAGGTTGTGCAAAATTGTCAGATTTTGTATAGATTATGCATGGAAAACCAAATTTTGTGAGATAAAAAGAAAACTACACCACAAGATTTTTCGATAAAATATGAGGGTGTCTTCCTCCTATTCCCACTTTTTAAAAATACTATTCCTTCTATTCTCACTTGCAAATAACAATACATGTTTTGATAAATAATTTGTTTTTATAACAATTAAGGTTAATTAGAATTTTACCTAAGATTTACCTGTATATTTTTTAAAAGCCTAACATATTTGGTACACTGTTTAGGTATTATACCTTATTTATTTGTAATATGTTTCTATTTTTCATCAAAGAAATACTTAAAAATAAAGAAAAATGATAAATAGAATGGAGTTAGATTTATTTTTAATTTTTTGAATTTGTACTAAAAAATAAAGATAAATAATGATAAAAAGATTGGAGTTAGAATTATTTTTAAAAATTTTGACTTGGTACTTAAAAATAAAGAAAAAATATGATTTGGAACCATTACCTAACACAAGGACCAAGGACAAAAAATCATCTAGAGAGATGGCACAGCAAGCTGAAGAAACATGTCACGCATCCACATCCAAACATCTTTCAACAAATTAAACTTCTGAAACATAAGGAAGCCTTCAACCTCCCACCTTCTTCACGTGAAATAGATTGATAAGCTTTAATAGACTTGTTTACAATTAATAATTTTCTTATATTTGTTTTAATTTCTTTCATATTTATTTTGTTTAAAAAAAACAGAATTCATAGATGCAAAAATAACTTATTACCTAAAAAAAAACCTGGTCAATTAACAGTTGATTAAAAAATGTTTGCATAGAATAATCCTTTGTTTGTACAAGTTTTCCTCCTATTCCCACATAAAATTTTACCTTTTCTTACCAGATTTATAAAAAGTGGGAATAGAGGGAATAAACCAATATGAGAAGATAGCGGTAATAATATGCTTTCAGATAAGAATGAATTGCTTTGCCGAACGCAGCTGGATACGACTGCAGATGTCCAACCCTGAAAAGTTGGGGCCAAAATGGATACAATGTTCACGCTTAATACAGGTCTGAATTTGGATCGTAATTAAATTTTTGACACATAATAGGTTTCTGACACAGAATAATTGTAGTCAAAGACCTTCAAATTGGTTATATGATTTGAATTTATATTAAATTTTTGCTTTTGTGCAATATACTATGCGAGTTGAACCCCCCCCCCCCCCCAAAAAAAAACAAAAAAAACACCAAATGAATAAAAAAAACCACCCCGTTTGTTTGCGTATGTGCAATACACTATGCTGTTAAATATTAACCCCCAACATTTACAAGCAGTGTAAGGGAGGTAATCAAACATTGTTGTTTAAATTGATGATTTGATTTTGATTTGGATTACCTCCATTACACTGCTTTTAAATTGTCTCAATTGTCCTTTAACCAGAAAAAAAACTTTTTTTCCCCTTTTTTTGCTCCTAATTCCTAAATTGTTTGAGCCAAAACACCCCAAAGTCAATCCTAACCATTTCTTTTTAATATGAAAACTTACAGTATAATTTTAGAGAGATTCATACACTTATACACAAGTTATTGTCATGATACTAGAAAAATGCTTGTATTTTGCCTAACTCCTTAAATTTTGAGACAATTACCCCCAAAATCAATCCCATCATTCCCTTTGTGATATTGAACCTTGTTTTACAATGTCAGAGATCCATACAATTACACACAAGTTATTGTCTGGAAGTTACAAAAATGCTTATTGTTGGCCCCTAATTCCTTATCTGTCGGTACCATAACCTCCAAAATCAATCCAACCTTCCTTTTGTAGAATTAAACCTTGTGGTAAAATTTCAAAGAGATCCATTCACTTAAACTTAAGTTTAACTGCGGAAACCATTGTGTCTTCGGACGACAACAATGCCAACGTCATACCAATATACGACTGCAAAAACATCTTTGCGGTCGTATACAAAGATAAAAATGAGATCACTGGACTGGTTTTCTTGCTACATAATGAAATATGTAAATTCACAACACATTCTATTATACAAGTTATCTTATCTGAATTACCTCCTCTTATATCTGAGTTATCTTCCATTATGTGGCAAAGTTGAAAAAAACATGAATCAAACAAACATATTGTTTTTTTGTAATATACAGCCGTAAATATGATAAACAAATAATTTTCTATATTAACATGATAAGTCTTACACATGAATTACATACTTCTCTCGAAATTTGCACATTTAAAAATTGTTATTCCAATATACTAGTTGTGTGTCAACATCCCTGCTGAGGATAACATCTTACCCAGTAGTCAGGGCTCCAGATTCTAAATTATCCATAAACAAATTCAGTAATTATTACAAAACTAAGGTTCTAACTCCCTTAGGCAAAATTTAACTTAGAAGATTAGATTTTTTTTATGTCACTTTTGGTAATATAGGTCTAGACTTGTGTAAGCATCATACATCCTCGGTTTTCATTATTTAGGTTTGAAATTTTATAGTTGGTACACTGACTAAAGTATGCCCTTTCCAGCTATAACATATTAATGCCTTCAACAGCAGTTGTATACAATGGTGGTTACGAGTTAATGTTCTATTATGGTGATATATATTCATTGCTGTTCCACTTCAATATCAATTGCCACTTCTGAAAATAAAGAAAAACGTCATCACTTCATGCTTGAATTATACAAATTACTATTCAAATTCTATTTACCAAGAACATGTTTTTTTAGGATAAAACTGAGTATTGTGCTTACAGCTTTTGGGTTTTCGGCTTAAGGCGTTCCAGATGTGAATATGTTTGGAAGTATGAGATTTTTATAGTGTTATTTCGACTTGTATACCCTTGCATTTACAATTTGAAATTTGAAATCAGTACTTTATCGGAAAAATGTTACTGTCATTATATTTTACTATATAAACTGTTGTTCAGTGGTTGTCATTTGTTGATGTGGTTCATAATTGTTTCGTGTTTCTTGTTTTTTTATACAGATTAGACCGTTGGTTTTCCTGTTTGAATTGTTTCACACTAGTCGTTTTGGGGCCCTTTATTGCTCGCTGTTCGGTGAGAGCCAAGGCGCCGTGTTGAAGCCCGTACTTTGACCTATAATTGTTCACTTTTTACAAATTTTGACTTGGATGGAGAGTTGTCTCATTGGCACTCATACCACATCTTCTTATTGTTATGTATGTACTTTTTTTTTTGGCGTTTTTGTAAGAATGATGGTATGTTTGTATGCATATTTAAGTTAGCTGTGTTGTATGTTTGTAATGCACGTTACAGTTTAGCTTGCTGGGTCCCAGTAATTGTCAAGTTAACCAATGTTGTCCGTTTGGATTTCTCACCAATTTTATCAATATAACAAAACTAAGCTAGCTTTAAAACCAAGTTTAACCCCCATTTTATTTCTTAAAAAAGCCTGTACCAATTAAGGAATATGACAGTTGTTTCCTTTCGTTCCGTTTTCGACGAAAGGAGTTTCATTGATACATTCATTGTCGCGCATATCAATGTTTGGTTATTGAGGAAATATTTTATTTTTGTGGATATTTAATTTCATGTTTGTGCCAGAGTCTGCATGCTAGTCTATTTAAAGTTTGTACTTCACAACAAAATCTACAAATGTGTGTTACACAAGAAACAAATTAACGATCAGTTTCAAACTTTTGTTAAGACGAGAAATGTTCAAGTCAAGCACCAAACCTCCAAAACTCAAGAAAACCTGACAAATATGTGCCAACGTAGGGGGTTGCTTTTCTGTTTGTAAGATTGTTATCACTTTTCATATGATAGATGGACGATGAAACTGGACTGGTTTATTATTAGAAAACTTTTTTTCTTCTTTTTAGTCCCTTTAACATGTTTAATCTGAAATGAAAGTATTGAAAACTAGAGGCTCTAAGGAGCCTGTGTTGTTAACCTTGATCCATGTGCATATTCAACAAATAACACACTATCAAACATTGTTAGCGAGAATAATTTCTCTGTTTTGTTGATATTGTATTGCTGATCATTCAATTCCTTTCGTTTTTCTCTATCTTCTTTAATTTTTGCTGAAAACACAAAAGAGGGTAAAAAAAAATCTTAATTAAGGGCAATCACTCCTATAAAGAGTGACAGTCTTTTAACTATATCGGCAAAATTTGACTTGTTAGTAAATCTTGTCGAGCTTATCAATTTTGCATATTTAAGTTTCTATCTATCTATCATAATTTGTTTCATAGAAGGCACAATGCAAAAATATGGTAAATATTGTAATTAAGGAGTCATTGGACAATTTCCACATTATTTGTATTAATTGTAGATCTTGTCTTGTTGATCCTATTTGTCTATTTAAGTTTCTATCTATCTATAATAATTTTTAAGATATAAGGCAAAACGCAAAAATTTGGTAAAAATTTGTCATCAAAGGGCCATAATTCCAATAAGAATTCGAATGACGATTTCAACCATGAGACTTATTTGTAGAACATGTTTAGCTGATAATTTTTGCATTTAAAGTTTCTCTTTATCTATTACACTTTTCAAGATAAAAAGCAAAAATGAAAAAAAAATGGTAAAATTTGTAATTAATAAACTCATCATAGATACGTGCAATAACTCCTATAAGAAATCGTCTGACAGTTTTTACATTAATAGACAATAGGTAGAGCTCAACATTCTGAATTTTGTTCTCCATGTCAGATTTTATTCATTTATAACGGTTTTCAATATAACAGACAAAACATTTTACCCCTACGTTCTATTTTCAGCCGTGTCGGAAATCTTGGTTGGCGGGCAGGATCATCGGACAATTTTTTTAAATTAAATATCCTAATAATGATTGTGACCAACTTTGGTTATATTTGGCCCAGTAGTTTCAGAGGAGAAGATTTTTGTAAAAGTTAACAGACTATGACAACAATTACAGATGACGATGACGGACGACGGACGCAAAGAGATGAGAAAATCTCACTTGGCCCTTTTGGCCAGGTGTATGGCGTATCATTAGGGTCAAAAGTATATTTTGTTGCAAATGCTATATTAAATACTGCAAATGCTCCAATAGATATAGCAAATGCTATAAATTATACTGCAAATGTGGTAATAGTAACTGCAAATGCGATAAATTGTAACAGCAAATGCGACAATTGTAAATGCAAATGCGACAATTGTAAGTCCAAATGCAAAAATTAAAACTGCAAATGCCATTTTTATTTTAAATGTAGCATTTGCTATTAACTCACGTATCAAAAGGGTCAAAAGTAAATTACTGCAAAAGCAACAAATTGTAGCATTTGCACCATTCGCAATTTCATTTCGCAAATGCATTTATAATAAATGGGTTAATCTTCAATAGTCCTCCTACTTTTTGCTAACTGATTATATCTTATTAGAATAAATTTGAATATATAATCCACCTTATTTTATAAAATGGTGATATATGGCATGAATGAATAATAAATATTACAATGAATTAGTTTTATTATACATTCATGCCAATTATAAAATTCTATAATGCAGGTGTGTTAGTCAGTCATCTAGGCAGTGTCAATAATTGCAGAATGATACCCGAAACTTGCCAAAGATCAAGAGATCCAAGAACTTTTTTTTTAACACTTTGTTAATATCAGACACTGACCATTTATGTTCTTTCTTTTTATCGGGTTGGTTTGGGGTGGAGGTGGGGCTTTAACCCTTTTCTCGATTCAATAAATTTGGATATTAGTTATTGATGAAGGAAAAATATTTCGATATGCATTACAGTGATTCCCTATACAAGTAACGCAATGCTTGCGTCAATACCGGATAGTATGAAATATTATTTGCTACTATGGGCGTGTTGAGGCCATATAAAAAAGTATGCGTGTTTCTGGAATCAGCCTAACTTCCCTCGTTTTTGGTGCTTACCCTAGCCTTTATATGGATGGACAGAGGACGTGGTTGTAAGGGATAGAGGCGGCAGGAGGTTGGATCTGCGGAGATAAAATACCCTTGTCCACCCCCTGATAAACTGTCATAAGAGTTAAGGCATTTACTATAACATATTGGTTTATATTCTGTTTTCATTCAAACCCGCTATTTAATGATTTCAATGGCCACAAGTGAGAGTGATTTCCACTGGTTTCAATAAAAAAAAACTGTCAATTGTAAAAAAAAATGTCTCTCTATCCTGAAACCACTCTATGAGGGGGTGGACAGGGGTGTCGAATCCCCGTTGTCCGCCCCCTCTACCACCGTCTCCCGTCCCCTCAACCCCACTTTCCCATTTTCATTTTACCCCATTTTTTCGCCTGTTATCTCCCCGCTCCCCGTCCCTTTTGCCCCCGCTTCCCGCCCCTGTGATCACCCCTTCCCACCCTCAACCTCGTTCCCCTGTCCACCCTCTATCTATGTTGATTAACAAGAAGGTAGTTATTCCCACTTCTCGTCCTGGTTCCTGTCCTTCACTCCCGGGTTCCCGTCTCCTTCCCCCTGGTTCCCCGTCCCTTGTCTCCCAGTTTCCGTCCCATATCTCCCGGGTTCCGGCCCTGTCAAAGAGGGAGATGATTATTAACGGAGTATTACCGACTAGAACCCTTTGGACCAACGACCCTTCGAACTATTGACCCTTCGGACCATTGACCCCTCGGACTATTGACCCTTCGGACTATTGACCCTTCGGACTATTGACCTTTCGTAACAACGAACTGATCCCGTAAATTTTTTTTATTTATGAAACATAATATACAGTTAAACTGGGACTGAGAAATGGGGCCGGGGCAGTGACATCAAAGGTGTGTTAAGATTTGTCATGAAATATATCTTTGGACAACTTATAGGACAGATATATCTTAGACTGCATGTGCATCGAAGGTATCTTAAGACAATCTTAAGATAATACATGTAACAAAGATGCCTAATCGCAGTCTTTAGTGATATTTTTTAGTTGCCCTTTAATGATATAATCATTTTATCAAGTGCATGTATTTATGTTTCTTGTAACATGTGTATATTATGTGTGCATTTTAACCCGTCAGGTCAATTAAACTTTAAACATTTCTACATCTTTCATAATATATAAAATAAGTACCACAGGATATTATAAACCAGTCGTGTAGTTATTTCAAAATATTCTTTTGACCAATATTGATTTTAGTTGAGATGATAAGACATTTTTTGAGTGAGAACTCACTTTTAAACATTATATAATAAAAAAACTATACTAAGGGGACGACCATTTTATATTTCGGGGGGAGGGGGGGGGGGGGTCCGTCACATTGCAAGTAAGCCTTAGGAACATCGTTCTCTAAAATGAAGTCTTCAAGATCATTGACGGCCGTGCGGTGACCTACAGTTGTAAAATGTCTGTAGTATTTTGGTCTCTCGTGGACACTTGTCTCATTGGCAATCATACCACATCTTCTTTTTTATAAATACACTGCAAGGTGAAAGGTTTTCTCCTTGCCGAACTCCATTATCGCAATTAAGAAATGATGACATTTCCGTCTTTGATACACGATTTGCCATCGCTATACAAATTATGGGTGACACTTTGTGGTTTCTGATGCCCGTAATTTGATCCTCAATTTGGACAGAGAAAGAGTGCCAAAAGCCTTAGAAAAATCTACAAATTTTAAGTACAATAACGTTTTTTCTCTGAAATGATTGGTAAATATATATCAAGGAATACAAAACGAATTTGTAATCGTATGTACAATGTCCTTGCCTAAAACCTGTTTGAGCTTATGATATTAGTTCGATTTCATCAGATAATTCTATGATTCCTCCATTTAAACTCAGGCCAACCCCATAGGGGACTGACGGCTCGAAGCCGTCTGTCCCCAAAACTTTACTATAATGGAAACAAAATGATGATTGTATTGGCAGTTCTTTTGGTTTAGGTAAAGAACAGGTCTTGATACTGTTATTTGATATCAATATGTTAGTTGTTATTTCTATTTTGTTTTGGCTCCGACTCTGACTGAGTCTTATGGTGATATAATAATAACTATATTATACTAGTATTGTAATATCTTAATGCAATTTAATAAGATTGATCTTAATGATGACCCCATCTATACCCTCCATGTGGGTATACTGTTAGGGTTAGGGTTAGGGTTAGGGTTAGGGTTAGGAATAGGGTTAGGGTTAGGGTTAGGGTTAGGGTTAGGGTTAGGGTTAGGGTTAGGGTTAGGGTTAGGGTTAGGGTTAGGGTTAGGGTTAGGGTTAGGGTTAGGGTTAGGGTTAGGGTTAGGGTTAGGGTTAGGGTTAGGGTTAGGGTTAGGGTTAGGGTTAGGGTTAGGGTTAGGGTTAGGGTTAGGGTTAGGGTTAGGGTTAGGGTTAGGGTTAGGGTTAGGTTAGGGTTAGGGTTAGGGTTAGGGTTAGGGTTAGGGTTAGGGTTAGGGTTAGGGTTAGGGTTAGGGTTAGGGTTAGGGTTAGGGTTAGGGTTAGGGTTAGGGTTAGGGTTAGGGTTAGGGTTAGGGTTAGGGTTAGGGTTAGGGTTAGGGTTAGGGTTAGGGTTAGGGTTAGGGTTAGGGTTAGGGTTAGGGTTAGGGTTAGGGTTAGGGTTAGGGTTAGGGTTAGGGTTAGGGTTAGGGTTAGGGTTAGGGTTAGGGTTAGGGTTAGGGTTAGGGTTAGGGTTAGGGTTAGGGTTAGGGTTAGGGTTAGGGTTAGGGTTAGGGTTAGGGTTAGGGTTAGGGTTAGGGTTAGGGTTAGGGTTAGGGTTAGGGTTAGGGTTAGGGTTAGGGTTAGGGTTAGGGTTAGGGTTAGGGTTAGGGTTAGGGTTAGGGTTAGGGTTAGGGTTAGGGTTAGGGTTAGGGTTAGGGTTAGGGTTAGGGTTAGGGTTAGGGTTAGGGTTAGGGTTAGGGTTAGGGTTAGGGTTAGGGTTAGGGTTAGGGTTAGGGTTAGGGTTAGGGTTAGGGTTAGGGTTAGGGTTAGGGTTAGGGTTAGGGTTAGGTTAGGGTTAGGGTTAGGGTTAGGGTTAGGGTTAGGGTTAGGGTTAGGGTTAGGGTTAGGGTTAGGGTTAGGGTTAGGGTTAGGGTTAGGGTTAGGGTTAGGGTTAGGGTTAGGGTTAGGGTTAGGGTTAGGGTTAGGGTTAGGGTTAGGGTTAGGGTTAGGGTTAGGGTTAGGGTTAGGGTTAGGGTTAGGGTTAGGGTTAGGGTTAGGGTTAGGGTTAGGGTTAGGGTTAGGGTTAGGGTTAGGGTTAGGGTTAGGGTTAGGGTTAGGGTTAGGGTTAGGGTTAGGGTTAGGGTTAGGGTTAGGGTTAGGGTTAGGGTTAGGGTTAGGGTTAGGGTTAGGGTTAGGGTTAGGGTTAGGGTTAGGGTTAGGGTTAGGGTTAGGGTTAGGGTTAGGGTTAGGGTTAGGGTTAGGGTTAGGGTTAGGGTTAGGGTTAGGGTTAGGGTTAGGGTTAGGGTTAGGGTTAGGGTTAGGGTTAGGGTTAGGGTTAGGGTTAGGGTTAGGGTTAGGGTTAGGGTTAGGGTTAGGGTTAGGGTTAGGGTTAGGGTTAGGGTTAGGGTTAGGGTTAGGGTTAGGGTTAGGGTTAGGGTTAGGGTTAGGGTTAGGGTTAGGGTTAGGGTTAGGGTTAGGGTTAGGGTTAGGGTTAGGGTTAGGGTTAGGGTTAGGGTTAGGGTTAGGGTTAGGGTTAGGGTTAGGGTTAGGGTTAGGGTTAGGGTTAGGGTTAGGGTTAGGGTTAGGGTTAGGGTTAGGGTTAGGGTTAGGGTTAGGGTTAGGGTTAGGGTTAGGGTTAGGGTTAGGGTTAGGGTTAGGGTTAGGGTTAGGGTTAGGGTTAGGGTTAGGGTTAGGGTTAGGGTTAGGGTTAGGGTTAGGGTTAGGGTTAGGGTTAGGGTTAGGGTTAGGGTTAGGGTTAGGGTTAGGGTTAGGGTTAGGGTTAGGGTTAGGGTTAGGGTTAGGGTTAGGGTTAGGGTTAGGGTTAGGGTTAGGGTTAGGGTTAGGGTTAGGGTTAGGGTTAGGGTTAGGGTTAGGGTTAGGGTTAGGGTTAGGGTTAGGGTTAGGGTTAGGGTTAGGGTTAGGGTTAGGGTTAGGGTTAGGGTTAGGGTTAGGGTTAGGGTTAGGGTTAGGGTTAGGGTTAGGGTTAGGGTTAGGGTTAGGGTTAGGGTTAGGGTTAGGGTTAGGGTTAGGGTTAGGGTTAGGGTTAGGGTTAGGGTTAGGGTTAGGGTTAGGGTTAGGGTTAGGGTTAGGGTTAGGGTTAGGGTTAGGGTTAGGGTTAGGGTTAGGGTTAGGGTTAGGGTTAGGGTTAGGGTTAGGGTTAGGGTTAGGGTTAGGGTTAGGGTTAGGTTAGGGTTAGGGTTAGGGTTAGGGTTAGGGTTAGGGTTAGGGTTAGGGTTAGGGTTAGGGTTAGGGTTAGGGTTAGGGTTAGGGTTAGGGTTAGGGTTAGGGTTAGGGTTAGGGTTAGGGTTAGGGTTAGGGTTAGGGTTAGGGTTAGGGTTAGGGTTAGGGTTAGGGTTAGGGTTAGGGTTAGGGTTAGGGTTAGGGTTAGGGTTAGGGTTAGGGTTAGGGTTAGGGTTAGGGTTAGGGTTAGGGTTAGGGTTAGGGTTAGGGTTAGGGTTAGGGTTAGGGTTAGGGTTAGGGTTAGGGTTAGGGTTAGGGTTAGGGTTAGGGTTAGGGTTAGGGTTAGGGTTAGGGTTAGGGTTAGGGTTAGGGTTAGGGTTAGGGTTAGGGTTAGGGTTAGGGTTAGGGTTAGGGTTAGGGTTAGGGTTAGGGTTAGGGTTAGGGTTAGGGTTAGGGTTAGGGTTAGGGTTAGGGTTAGGGTTAGGGTTAGGGTTAGGGTTAGGGTTAGGGTTAGGGTTAGGGTTAGGGTTAGGGTTAGGGTTAGGGTTAGGGTTAGGGTTAGGGTTAGGGTTAGGGTTAGGGTTAGGGTTAGGGTTAGGGTTAGGGTTAGGGTTAGGGTTAGGGTTAGGGTTAGGGTTAGGGTTAGGGTTAGGGTTAGGGTTAGGGTTAGGGTTAGGGTTAGGGTTAGGGTTAGGGTTAGGGTTAGGGTTAGGGTTAGGGTTAGGGTTAGGGTTAGGGTTAGGGTTAGGGTTAGGGTTAGGGTTAGGGTTAGGGTTAGGGTTAGGGTTAGGGTTAGGGTTAGGGTTAGGGTTAGGGTTAGGGTTAGGGTTAGGGTTAGGGTTAGGGTTAGGGTTAGGGTTAGGGTTAGGGTTAGGGTTAGGGTTAGGGTTAGGGTTAGGGTTAGGGTTAGGGTTAGGGTTAGGGTTAGGGTTAGGGTTAGGGTTAGGGTTAGGGTTAGGGTTAGGGTTAGGGTTAGGGTTAGGGTTAGGGTTAGGGTTAGGGTTAGGGTTAGGGTTAGGGTTAGGGTTAGGGTTAGGGTTAGGGTTAGGGTTAGGGTTAGGGTTAGGGTTAGGGTTAGGGTTAGGGTTAGGGTTAGGGTTAGGGTTAGGGTTAGGGTTAGGGTTAGGGTTAGGGTTAGGGTTAGGGTTAGGGTTAGGGTTAGGGTTAGGGTTAGGGTTAGGGTTAGGGTTAGGGTTAGGGTTAGGGTTAGGGTTAGGGTTAGGGTTAGGGTTAGGGTTAGGGTTAGGGTTAGGGTTAGGGTTAGGGTTAGGGTTAGGGTTAGGGTTAGGGTTAGGGTTAGGGTTAGGGTTAGGGTTAGGGTTAGGGTTAGGGTTAGGGTTAGGGTTAGGGTTAGGGTTAGGGTTAGGGTTAGGGTTAGGGTTAGGGTTAGGGTTAGGGTTAGGGTTAGGGTTAGGGTTAGGGTTAGGGTTAGGGTTAGGGTTAGGGTTAGGGTTAGGGTTAGGGTTAGGGTTAGGGTTAGGGTTAGGGTTAGGGTTAGGGTTAGGGTTAGGGTTAGGGTTAGGGTTAGGGTTAGGGTTAGGGTTAGGGTTAGGGTTAGGGTTAGGGTTAGGGTTAGGGTTAGGGTTAGGGTTAGGGTTAGGGTTAGGGTTAGGGTTAGGGTTAGGGTTAGGGTTAGGGTTAGGGTTAGGGTTAGGGTTAGGGTTAGGGTTAGGGTTAGGGTTAGGGTTAGGGTTAGGGTTAGGGTTAGGGTTAGGGTTAGGGTTAGGGTTAAGGGTTAGGGTTAGGGTTAGGGTTAGGGTTAGGGTTAGGGTTAGGGTTAGGGTTAGGGTTAGGGTTAGGGTTAGGGTTAGGGTTAGGGTTAGGGTTAGGGTTAGGGTTAGGGTTAGGGTTAGGGTTAGGGTTAGGGTTAGGGTTAGGGTTAGGGTTAGGGTTAGGGTTAGGGTTAGGGTTAGGGTTAGGGTTAGGGTTAGGGTTAGGGTTAGGGTTAGGGTTAGGGTTAGGGTTAGGGTTAGGGTTAGGGTTAGGGTTAGGGTTAGGGTTAGGGTTAGGGTTAGGGTTAGGGTTAGGGTTAGGGTTAGGGTTAGGGTTAGGGTTAGGGTTAGGGTTAGGGTTAGGGTTAGGGTTAGGGTTAGGGTTAGGGTTAGGGTTAGGGTTAGGGTTAGGGTTAGGGTTAGGGTTAGGGTTAGGGTTAGGGTTAGGGTTAGGGTTAGGGTTAGGGTTAGGGTTAGGGTTAGGGTTAGGGTTAGGGTTAGGGTTAGGGTTAGGGTTAGGGTTAGGGTTAGGGTTAGGGTTAGGGTTAGGGTTAGGGTTAGGGTTAGGGTTAGGGTTAGGGTTAGGGTTAGGGTTAGGGTTAGGGTTAGGGTTAGGGTTAGGGTTAGGGTTAGGGTTAGGGTTAGGGTTAGGGTTAGGGTTAGGGTTAGGGTTAGGGTTAGGGTTAGGGTTAGGGTTAGGGTTAGGGTTAGGGTTAGGGTTAGGGTTAGGGTTAGGGTTAGGGTTAGGGTTAGGGTTAGGGTTAGGGTTAGGGTTAGGGTTAGGGTTAGGGTTAGGGTTAGGGTTAGGGTTAGGGTTAGGGTTAGGGTTAGGGTTAGGGTTAGGGTTAGGGTTAGGGTTAGGGTTAGGGTTAGGGTTAGGGTTAGGGTTAGGGTTAGGGTTAGGGTTAGGGTTAGGGTTAGGGTTAGGGTTAGGGTTAGGGTTAGGGTTAGGGTTAGGGTTAGGGTTAGGGTTAGGGTTAGGGTTAGGGTTAGGGTTAGGGTTAGGGTTAGGGTTAGGGTTAGGGTTAGGGTTAGGGTTAGGGTTAGGGTTAGGGTTAGGGTTAGGGTTAGGGTTAGGGTTAGGGTTAGGGTTAGGGTTAGGGTTAGGGTTAGGGTTAGGGTTAGGGTTAGGGTTAGGGTTAGGGTTAGGGTTAGGGTTAGGGTTAGGGTTAGGGTTAGGGTTAGGGTTAGGGTTAGGGTTAGGGTTAGGGTTAGGGTTAGGGTTAGGGTTAGGGTTAGGGTTAGGGTTAGGGTTAGGGTTAGGGTTAGGGTTAGGGTTAGGGTTAGGGTTAGGGTTAGGGTTAGGGTTAGGGTTAGGGTTAGGGTTAGGGTTAGGGTTAGGGTTAGGGTTAGGGTTAGGGTTAGGGTTAGGGTTAGGGTTAGGGTTAGGGTTAGGGTTAGGGTTAGGGTTAGGGTTAGGGTTAGGGTTAGGGTTAGGGTTAGGGTTAGGGTTAGGGTTAGGGTTAGGGTTAGGGTTAGGGTTAGGGTTAGGGTTAGGGTTAGGGTTAGGGTTAGGGTTAGGGTTAGGGTTAGGGTTAGGGTTAGGGTTAGGGTTAGGGTTAGGGTTAGGGTTAGGGTTAGGGTTAGGGTTAGGGTTAGGGTTAGGGTTAGGGTTAGGGTTAGGGTTAGGGTTAGGGTTAGGGTTAGGGTTAGGGTTAGGGTTAGGGTTAGGGTTAGGGTTAGGGTTAGGGTTAGGGTTAGGGTTAGGGTTAGGGTTAGGGTTAGGGTTAGGGTTAGGGTTAGGGTTAGGGTTAGGGTTAGGGTTAGGGTTAGGGTTAGGGTTAGGGTTAGGGTTAGGGTTAGGGTTAGGGTTAGGGTTAGGGTTAGGGTTAGGGTTAGGGTTAGGGTTAGGGTTAGGGTTAGGGTTAGGGTTAGGGTTAGGGTTAGGGTTAGGGTTAGGGTTAGGGTTAGGGTTAGGGTTAGGGTTAGGGTTAGGGTTAGGGTTAGGGTTAGGGTTAGGGTTAGGGTTAGGGTTAGGGTTAGGGTTAGGGTTAGGGTTAGGGTTAGGGTTAGGGTTAGGGTTAGGGTTAGGGTTAGGGTTAGGGTTAGGGTTAGGGTTAGGGTTAGGGTTAGGGTTAGGGTTAGGGTTAGGGTTAGGGTTAGGGTTAGGGTTAGGGTTAGGGTTAGGGTTAGGGTTAGGGTTAGGGTTAGGGTTAGGGTTAGGGTTAGGGTTAGGGTTAGGGTTAGGGTTAGGGTTAGGGTTAGGGTTAGGGTTAGGGTTAGGGTTAGGGTTAGGGTTAGGGTTAGGGTTAGGGTTAGGGTTAGGGTTAGGGTTAGGGTTAGGGTTAGGGTTAGGGTTAGGGTTAGGGTTAGGGTTAGGGTTAGGGTTAGGGTTAGGGTTAGGGTTAGGGTTAGGGTTAGGGTTAGGGTTAGGGTTAGGGTTAGGGTTAGGGTTAGGGTTAGGGTTAGGGTTAGGGTTAGGGTTAGGGTTAGGGTTAGGGTTAGGGTTAGGGTTAGGGTTAGGGTTAGGGTTAGGGTTAGGGTTAGGGTTAGGGTTAGGGTTAGGGTTAGGGTTAGGGTTAGGGTTAGGGTTAGGGTTAGGGTTAGGGTTAGGGTTAGGGTTAGGGTTAGGGTTAGGGTTAGGGTTAGGGTTAGGGTTAGGGTTAGGGTTAGGGTTAGGGTTAGGGTTAGGGTTAGGGTTAGGGTTAGGGTTAGGGTTAGGGTTAGGGTTAGGGTTAGGGTTAGGGTTAGGGTTAGGGTTAGGGTTAGGGTTAGGGTTAGGGTTAGGGTTAGGGTTAGGGTTAGGGTTAGGGTTAGGGTTAGGGTTAGGGTTAGGGTTAGGGTTAGGGTTAGGGTTAGGGTTAGGGTTAGGGTTAGGGTTAGGGTTAGGGTTAGGGTTAGGGTTAGGGTTAGGGTTAGGGTTAGGGTTAGGGTTAGGGTTAGGGTTAGGGTTAGGGTTAGGGTTAGGGTTAGGGTTAGGGTTAGGGTTAGGGTTAGGGTTAGGGTTAGGGTTAGGGTTAGGGTTAGGGTTAGGGTTAGGGTTAGGGTTAGGGTTAGGGTTAGGGTTAGGGTTAGGGTTAGGGTTAGGGTTAGGGTTAGGGTTAGGGTTAGGGTTAGGGTTAGGGTTAGGGTTAGGGTTAGGGTTAGGGTTAGGGTTAGGGTTAGGGTTAGGGTTAGGGTTAGGGTTAGGGTTAGGGTTAGGGTTAGGGTTAGGGTTAGGGTTAGGGTTAGGGTTAGGGTTAGGGTTAGGGTTAGGGTTAGGGTTAGGGTTAGGGTTAGGGTTAGGGTTAGGGTTAGGGTTAGGGTTAGGGTTAGGGTTAGGGTTAGGGTTAGGGTTAGGGTTAGGGTTAGGGTTAGGGTTAGGGTTAGGGTTAGGGTTAGGGTTAGGGTTAGGGTTAGGGTTAGGGTTAGGGTTAGGGTTAGGGTTAGGGTTAGGGTTAGGGTTAGGGTTAGGGTTAGGGTTAGGGTTAGGGTTAGGGTTAGGGTTAGGGTTAGGGTTAGGGTTAGGGTTAGGGTTAGGGTTAGGGTTAGGGTTAGGGTTAGGGTTAGGGTTAGGGTTAGGGTTAGGGTTAGGGTTAGGGTTAGGGTTAGGGTTAGGGTTAGGGTTAGGGTTAGGGTTAGGGTTAGGGTTAGGGTTAGGGTTAGGGTTAGGGTTAGGGTTAGGGTTAGGGTTAGGGTTAGGGTTAGGGTTAGGGTTAGGGTTAGGGTTAGGGTTAGGGTTAGGGTTAGGGTTAGGGTTAGGGTTAGGGTTAGGGTTAGGGTTAGGGTTAGGGTTAGGGTTAGGGTTAGGGTTAGGGTTAGGGTTAGGGTTAGGGTTAGGGTTAGGGTTAGGGTTAGGGTTAGGGTTAGGGTTAGGGTTAGGGTTAGGGTTAGGGTTAGGGTTAGGGTTAGGGTTAGGGTTAGGGTTAGGGTTAGGGTTAGGGTTAGGGTTAGGGTTAGGGTTAGGGTTAGGGTTAGGGTTAGGGTTAGGGTTAGGGTTAGGGTTAGGGTTAGGGTTAGGGTTAGGGTTAGGGTTAGGGTTAGGGTTAGGGTTAGGGTTAGGGTTAGGGTTAGGGTTAGGGTTAGGGTTAGGGTTAGGGTTAGGGTTAGGGTTAGGGTTAGGGTTAGGGTTAGGGTTAGGGTTAGGGTTAGGGTTAGGGTTAGGGTTAGGGTTAGGGTTAGGGTTAGGGTTAGGGTTAGGGTTAGGGTTAGGGTTAGGGTTAGGGTTAGGGTTAGGGTTAGGGTTAGGGTTAGGGTTAGGGTTAGGGTTAGGGTTAGGGTTAGGGTTAGGGTTAGGGTTAGGGTTAGGGTTAGGGTTAGGGTTAGGGTTAGGGTTAGGGTTAGGGTTAGGGTTAGGGTTAGGGTTAGGGTTAGGGTTAGGGTTAGGGTTAGGGTTAGGGTTAGGGTTAGGGTTAGGGTTAGGGTTAGGGTTAGGGTTAGGGTTAGGGTTAGGGTTAGGGTTAGGGTTAGGGTTAGGGTTAGGGTTAGGGTTAGGGTTAGGGTTAGGGTTAGGGTTAGGGTTAGGGTTAGGGTTAGGGTTAGGGTTAGGGTTAGGGTTAGGGTTAGGGTTAGGGTTAGGGTTAGGGTTAGGGTTAGGGTTAGGGTTAGGGTTAGGGTTAGGGTTAGGGTTAGGGTTAGGGTTAGGGTTAGGGTTAGGGTTAGGGTTAGGGTTAGGGTTAGGGTTAGGGTTAGGGTTAGGGTTAGGGTTAGGGTTAGGGTTAGGGTTAGGGTTAGGGTTAGGGTTAGGGTTAGGGTTAGGGTTAGGGTTAGGGTTAGGGTTAGGGTTAGGGTTAGGGTTAGGGTTAGGGTTAGGGTTAGGGTTAGGGTTAGGGTTAGGGTTAGGGTTAGGGTTAGGGTTAGGGTTAGGGTTAGGGTTAGGGTTAGGGTTAGGGTTAGGGTTAGGGTTAGGGTTAGGGTTAGGGTTAGGGTTAGGGTTAGGGTTAGGGTTAGGGTTAGGGTTAGGGTTAGGGTTAGGGTTAGGGTTAGGGTTAGGGTTAGGGTTAGGGTTAGGGTTAGGGTTAGGGTTAGGGTTAGGGTTAGGGTTAGGGTTAGGGTTAGGGTTAGGGTTAGGGTTAGGGTTAGGGTTAGGGTTAGGGTTAGGGTTAGGGTTAGGGTTAGGGTTAGGGTTAGGGTTAGGGTTAGGGTTAGGGTTAGGGTTAGGGTTAGGGTTAGGGTTAGGGTTAGGGTTAGGGTTAGGGTTAGGGTTAGGGTTAGGGTTAGGGTTAGGGTTAGGGTTAGGGTTAGGGTTAGGGTTAGGGTTAGGGTTAGGGTTAGGGTTAGGGTTAGGGTTAGGGTTAGGGTTAGGGTTAGGGTTAGGGTTAGGGTTAGGGTTAGGGTTAGGGTTAGGGTTAGGGTTAGGGTTAGGGTTAGGGTTAGGGTTAGGGTTAGGGTTAGGGTTAGGGTTAGGGTTAGGGTTAGGGTTAGGGTTAGGGTTAGGGTTAGGGTTAGGGTTAGGGTTAGGGTTAGGGTTAGGGTTAGGGTTAGGGTTAGGGTTAGGGTTAGGGTTAGGGTTAGGGTTAGGGTTAGGGTTAGGGTTAGGGTTAGGGTTAGGGTTAGGGTTAGGGTTAGGGTTAGGGTTAGGGTTAGGGTTAGGGTTAGGGTTAGGGTTAGGGTTAGGGTTAGGGTTAGGGTTAGGGTTAGGGTTAGGGTTAGGGTTAGGGTTAGGGTTAGGGTTAGGGTTAGGGTTAGGGTTAGGGTTAGGGTTAGGGTTAGGGTTAGGGTTAGGGTTAGGGTTAGGGTTAGGGTTAGGGTTAGGGTTAGGGTTAGGGTTAGGGTTAGGGTTAGGGTTAGGGTTAGGGTTAGGGTTAGGGTTAGGGTTAGGGTTAGGGTTAGGGTTAGGGTTAGGGTTAGGGTTAGGGTTAGGGTTAGGGTTAGGGTTAGGGTTAGGGTTAGGGTTAGGGTTAGGGTTAGGGTTAGGGTTAGGGTTAGGGTTAGGGTTAGGGTTAGGGTTAGGGTTAGGGTTAGGGTTAGGGTTAGGGTTAGGGTTAGGGTTAGGGTTAGGGTTAGGGTTAGGGTTAGGGTTAGGGTTAGGGTTAGGGTTAGGGTTAGGGTTAGGGTTAGGGTTAGGGTTAGGGTTAGGGTTAGGGTTAGGGTTAGGGTTAGGGTTAGGGTTAGGGTTAGGGTTAGGGTTAGGGTTAGGGTTAGGGTTAGGGTTAGGGTTAGGGTTAGGGTTAGGGTTAGGGTTAGGGTTAGGGTTAGGGTTAGGGTTAGGGTTAGGGTTAGGGTTAGGGTTAGGGTTAGGGTTAGGGTTAGGGTTAGGGTTAGGGTTAGGGTTAGGGTTAGGGTTAGGGTTAGGGTTAGGGTTAGGGTTAGGGTTAGGGTTAGGGTTAGGGTTAGGGTTAGGGTTAGGGTTAGGGTTAGGGTTAGGGTTAGGGTTAGGGTTAGGGTTAGGGTTAGGGTTAGGGTTAGGGTTAGGGTTAGGGTTAGGGTTAGGGTTAGGGTTAGGGTTAGGGTTAGGGTTAGGGTTAGGGTTAGGGTTAGGGTTAGGGTTAGGGTTAGGGTTAGGGTTAGGGTTAGGGTTAGGGTTAGGGTTAGGGTTAGGGTTAGGGTTAGGGTTAGGGTTAGGGTTAGGGTTAGGGTTAGGGTTAGGGTTAGGGTTAGGGTTAGGGTTAGGGTTAGGGTTAGGGTTAGGGTTAGGGTTAGGGTTAGGGTTAGGGTTAGGGTTAGGGTTAGGGTTAGGGTTAGGGTTAGGGTTAGGGTTAGGGTTAGGGTTAGGGTTAGGGTTAGGGTTAGGGTTAGGGTTAGGGTTAGGGTTAGGGTTAGGGTTAGGGTTAGGGTTAGGGTTAGGGTTAGGGTTAGGGTTAGGGTTAGGGTTAGGGTTAGGGTTAGGGTTAGGGTTAGGGTTAGGGTTAGGGTTAGGGTTAGGGTTAGGGTTAGGGTTAGGGTTAGGGTTAGGGTTAGGGTTAGGGTTAGGGTTAGGGTTAGGGTTAGGGTTAGGGTTAGGGTTAGGGTTAGGGTTAGGGTTAGGGTTAGGGTTAGGGTTAGGGTTAGGGTTAGGGTTAGGGTTAGGGTTAGGGTTAGGGTTAGGGTTAGGGTTAGGGTTAGGGTTAGGGTTAGGGTTAGGGTTAGGGTTAGGGTTAGGGTTAGGGTTAGGGTTAGGGTTAGGGTTAGGGTTAGGGTTAGGGTTAGGGTTAGGGTTAGGGTTAGGGTTAGGGTTAGGGTTAGGGTTAGGGTTAGGGTTAGGGTTAGGGTTAGGGTTAGGGTTAGGGTTAGGGTTAGGGTTAGGGTTAGGGTTAGGGTTAGGGTTAGGGTTAGGGTTAGGGTTAGGGTTAGGGTTAGGGTTAGGGTTAGGGTTAGGGTTAGGGTTAGGGTTAGGGTTAGGGTTAGGGTTAGGGTTAGGGTTAGGGTTAGGGTTAGGGTTAGGGTTAGGGTTAGGGTTAGGGTTAGGGTTAGGGTTAGGGTTAGGGTTAGGGTTAGGGTTAGGGTTAGGGTTAGGGTTAGGGTTAGGGTTAGGGTTAGGGTTAGGGTTAGGGTTAGGGTTAGGGTTAGGGTTAGGGTTAGGGTTAGGGTTAGGGTTAGGGTTAGGGTTAGGGTTAGGGTTAGGGTTAGGGTTAGGGTTAGGGTTAGGGTTAGGGTTAGGGTTAGGGTTAGGGTTAGGGTTAGGGTTAGGGTTAGGGTTAGGGTTAGGGTTAGGGTTAGGGTTAGGGTTAGGGTTAGGGTTAGGGTTAGGGTTAGGGTTAGGGTTAGGGTTAGGGTTAGGGTTAGGGTTAGGGTTAGGGTTAGGGTTAGGGTTAGGGTTAGGGTTAGGGTTAGGGTTAGGGTTAGGGTTAGGGTTAGGGTTAGGGTTAGGGTTAGGGTTAGGGTTAGGGTTAGGGTTAGGGTTAGGGTTAGGGTTAGGGTTAGGGTTAGGGTTAGGGTTAGGGTTAGGGTTAGGGTTAGGGTTAGGGTTAGGGTTAGGGTTAGGGTTAGGGTTAGGGTTAGGGTTAGGGTTAGGGTTAGGGTTAGGGTTAGGGTTAGGGTTAGGGTTAGGGTTAGGGTTAGGGTTAGGGTTAGGGTTAGGGTTAGGGTTAGGGTTAGGGTTAGGGTTAGGGTTAGGGTTAGGGTTAGGGTTAGGGTTAGGGTTAGGGTTAGGGTTAGGGTTAGGGTTAGGGTTAGGGTTAGGGTTAGGGTTAGGGTTAGGGTTAGGGTTAGGGTTAGGGTTAGGGTTAGGGTTAGGGTTAGGGTTAGGGTTAGGGTTAGGGTTAGGGTTAGGGTTAGGGTTAGGGTTAGGGTTAGGGTTAGGGTTAGGGTTAGGGTTAGGGTTAGGGTTAGGGTTAGGGTTAGGGTTAGGGTTAGGGTTAGGGTTAGGGTTAGGGTTAGGGTTAGGGTTAGGGTTAGGGTTAGGGTTAGGGTTAGGGTTAGGGTTAGGGTTAGGGTTAGGGTTAGGGTTAGGGTTAGGGTTAGGGTTAGGGTTAGGGTTAGGGTTAGGGTTAGGGTTAGGGTTAGGGTTAGGGTTAGGGTTAGGGTTAGGGTTAGGGTTAGGGTTAGGGTTAGGGTTAGGGTTAGGGTTAGGGTTAGGGTTAGGGTTAGGGTTAGGGTTAGGGTTAGGGTTAGGGTTAGGGTTAGGGTTAGGGTTAGGGTTAGGGTTAGGGTTAGGGTTAGGGTTAGGGTTAGGGTTAGGGTTAGGGTTAGGGTTAGGGTTAGGGTTAGGGTTAGGGTTAGGGTTAGGGTTAGGGTTAGGGTTAGGGTTAGGGTTAGGGTTAGGGTTAGGGTTAGGGTTAGGGTTAGGGTTAGGGTTAGGGTTAGGGTTAGGGTTAGGGTTAGGGTTAGGGTTAGGGTTAGGGTTAGGGTTAGGGTTAGGGTTAGGGTTAGGGTTAGGGTTAGGGTTAGGGTTAGGGTTAGGGTTAGGGTTAGGGTTAGGGTTAGGGTTAGGGTTAGGGTTAGGGTTAGGGTTAGGGTTAGGGTTAGGGTTAGGGTTAGGGTTAGGGTTAGGGTTAGGGTTAGGGTTAGGGTTAGGGTTAGGGTTAGGGTTAGGGTTAGGGTTAGGGTTAGGGTTAGGGTTAGGGTTAGGGTTAGGGTTAGGGTTAGGGTTAGGGTTAGGGTTAGGGTTAGGGTTAGGGTTAGGGTTAGGGTTAGGGTTAGGGTTAGGGTTAGGGTTAGGGTTAGGGTTAGGGTTAGGGTTAGGGTTAGGGTTAGGGTTAGGGTTAGGGTTAGGGTTAGGGTTAGGGTTAGGGTTAGGGTTAGGGTTAGGGTTAGGGTTAGGGTTAGGGTTAGGGTTAGGGTTAGGGTTAGGGTTAGGGTTAGGGTTAGGGTTAGGGTTAGGGTTAGGGTTAGGGTTAGGGTTAGGGTTAGGGTTAGGGTTAGGGTTAGGGTTAGGGTTAGGGTTAGGGTTAGGGTTAGGGTTAGGGTTAGGGTTAGGGTTAGGGTTAGGGTTAGGGTTAGGGTTAGGGTTAGGGTTAGGGTTAGGGTTAGGGTTAGGGTTAGGGTTAGGGTTAGGGTTAGGGTTAGGGTTAGGGTTAGGGTTAGGGTTAGGGTTAGGGTTAGGGTTAGGGTTAGGGTTAGGGTTAGGGTTAGGGTTAGGGTTAGGGTTAGGGTTAGGGTTAGGGTTAGGGTTAGGGTTAGGGTTAGGGTTAGGGTTAGGGTTAGGGTTAGGGTTAGGGTTAGGGTTAGGGTTAGGGTTAGGGTTAGGGTTAGGGTTAGGGTTAGGGTTAGGGTTAGGGTTAGGGTTAGGGTTAGGGTTAGGGTTAGGGTTAGGGTTAGGGTTAGGGTTAGGGTTAGGGTTAGGGTTAGGGTTAGGGTTAGGGTTAGGGTTAGGGTTAGGGTTAGGGTTAGGGTTAGGGTTAGGGTTAGGGTTAGGGTTAGGGTTAGGGTTAGGGTTAGGGTTAGGGTTAGGGTTAGGGTTAGGGTTAGGGTTAGGGTTAGGGTTAGGGTTAGGGTTAGGGTTAGGGTTAGGGTTAGGGTTAGGGTTAGGGTTAGGGTTAGGGTTAGGGTTAGGGTTAGGGTTAGGGTTAGGGTTAGGGTTAGGGTTAGGGTTAGGGTTAGGGTTAGGGTTAGGGTTAGGGTTAGGGTTAGGGTTAGGGTTAGGGTTAGGGTTAGGGTTAGGGTTAGGGTTAGGGTTAGGGTTAGGGTTAGGGTTAGGGTTAGGGTTAGGGTTAGGGTTAGGGTTAGGGTTAGGGTTAGGGTTAGGGTTAGGGTTAGGGTTAGGGTTAGGGTTAGGGTTAGGGTTAGGGTTAGGGTTAGGGTTAGGGTTAGGGTTAGGGTTAGGGTTAGGGTTAGGGTTAGGGTTAGGGTTAGGGTTAGGGTTAGGGTTAGGGTTAGGGTTAGGGTTAGGGTTAGGGTTAGGGTTAGGGTTAGGGTTAGGGTTAGGGTTAGGGTTAGGGTTAGGGTTAGGGTTAGGGTTAGGGTTAGGGTTAGGGTTAGGGTTAGGGTTAGGGTTAGGGTTAGGGTTAGGGTTAGGGTTAGGGTTAGGGTTAGGGTTAGGGTTAGGGTTAGGGTTAGGGTTAGGGTTAGGGTTAGGGTTAGGGTTAGGGTTAGGGTTAGGGTTAGGGTTAGGGTTAGGGTTAGGGTTAGGGTTAGGGTTAGGGTTAGGGTTAGGGTTAGGGTTAGGGTTAGGGTTAGGGTTAGGGTTAGGGTTAGGGTTAGGGTTAGGGTTAGGGTTAGGGTTAGGGTTAGGGTTAGGGTTAGGGTTAGGGTTAGGGTTAGGGTTAGGGTTAGGGTTAGGGTTAGGGTTAGGGTTAGGGTTAGGGTTAGGGTTAGGGTTAGGGTTAGGGTTAGGGTTAGGGTTAGGGTTAGGGTTAGGGTTAGGGTTAGGGTTAGGGTTAGGGTTAGGGTTAGGGTTAGGGTTAGGGTTAGGGTTAGGGTTAGGGTTAGGGTTAGGGTTAGGGTTAGGGTTAGGGTTAGGGTTAGGGTTAGGGTTAGGGTTAGGGTTAGGGTTAGGGTTAGGGTTAGGGTTAGGGTTAGGGTTAGGGTTAGGGTTAGGGTTAGGGTTAGGGTTAGGGTTAGGGTTAGGGTTAGGGTTAGGGTTAGGGTTAGGGTTAGGGTTAGGGTTAGGGTTAGGGTTAGGGTTAGGGTTAGGGTTAGGGTTAGGGTTAGGGTTAGGGTTAGGGTTAGGGTTAGGGTTAGGGTTAGGGTTAGGGTTAGGGTTAGGGTTAGGGTTAGGGTTAGGGTTAGGGTTAGGGTTAGGGTTAGGGTTAGGGTTAGGGTTAGGGTTAGGGTTAGGGTTAGGGTTAGGGTTAGGGTTAGGGTTAGGGTTAGGGTTAGGGTTAGGGTTAGGGTTAGGGTTAGGGTTAGGGTTAGGGTTAGGGTTAGGGTTAGGGTTAGGGTTAGGGTTAGGGTTAGGGTTAGGGTTAGGGTTAGGGTTAGGGTTAGGGTTAGGGTTAGGGTTAGGGTTAGGGTTAGGGTTAGGGTTAGGGTTAGGGTTAGGGTTAGGGTTAGGGTTAGGGTTAGGGTTAGGGTTAGGGTTAGGGTTAGGGTTAGGGTTAGGGTTAGGGTTAGGGTTAGGGTTAGGGTTAGGGTTAGGGTTAGGGTTAGGGTTAGGGTTAGGGTTAGGGTTAGGGTTAGGGTTAGGGTTAGGGTTAGGGTTAGGGTTAGGGTTAGGGTTAGGGTTAGGGTTAGGGTTAGGGTTAGGGTTAGGGTTAGGGTTAGGGTTAGGGTTAGGGTTAGGGTTAGGGTTAGGGTTAGGGTTAGGGTTAGGGTTAGGGTTAGGGTTAGGGTTAGGGTTAGGGTTAGGGTTAGGGTTAGGGTTAGGGTTAGGGTTAGGGTTAGGGTTAGGGTTAGGGTTAGGGTTAGGGTTAGGGTTAGGGTTAGGGTTAGGGTTAGGGTTAGGGTTAGGGTTAGGGTTAGGGTTAGGGTTAGGGTTAGGGTTAGGGTTAGGGTTAGGGTTAGGGTTAGGGTTAGGGTTAGGGTTAGGGTTAGGGTTAGGGTTAGGGTTAGGGTTAGGGTTAGGGTTAGGGTTAGGGTTAGGGTTAGGGTTAGGGTTAGGGTTAGGGTTAGGGTTAGGGTTAGGGTTAGGGTTAGGGTTAGGGTTAGGGTTAGGGTTAGGGTTAGGGTTAGGGTTAGGGTTAGGGTTAGGGTTAGGGTTAGGGTTAGGGTTAGGGTTAGGGTTAGGGTTAGGGTTAGGGTTAGGGTTAGGGTTAGGGTTAGGGTTAGGGTTAGGGTTAGGGTTAGGGTTAGGGTTAGGGTTAGGGTTAGGGTTAGGGTTAGGGTTAGGGTTAGGGTTAGGGTTAGGGTTAGGGTTAGGGTTAGGGTTAGGGTTAGGGTTAGGGTTAGGGTTAGGGTTAGGGTTAGGGTTAGGGTTAGGGTTAGGGTTAGGGTTAGGGTTAGGGTTAGGGTTAGGGTTAGGGTTAGGGTTAGGGTTAGGGTTAGGGTTAGGGTTAGGGTTAGGGTTAGGGTTAGGGTTAGGGTTAGGGTTAGGGTTAGGGTTAGGGTTAGGGTTAGGGTTAGGGTTAGGGTTAGGGTTAGGGTTAGGGTTAGGGTTAGGGTTAGGGTTAGGGTTAGGGTTAGGGTTAGGGTTAGGGTTAGGGTTAGGGTTAGGGTTAGGGTTAGGGTTAGGGTTAGGGTTAGGGTTAGGGTTAGGGTTAGGGTTAGGGTTAGGGTTAGGGTTAGGGTTAGGGTTAGGGTTAGGGTTAGGGTTAGGGTTAGGGTTAGGGTTAGGGTTAGGGTTAGGGTTAGGGTTAGGGTTAGGGTTAGGGTTAGGGTTAGGGTTAGGGTTAGGGTTAGGGTTAGGGTTAGGGTTAGGGTTAGGGTTAGGGTTAGGGTTAGGGTTAGGGTTAGGGTTAGGGTTAGGGTTAGGGTTAGGGTTAGGGTTAGGGTTAGGGTTAGGGTTAGGGTTAGGGTTAGGGTTAGGGTTAGGGTTAGGGTTAGGGTTAGGGTTAGGGTTAGGGTTAGGGTTAGGGTTAGGGTTAGGGTTAGGGTTAGGGTTAGGGTTAGGGTTAGGGTTAGGGTTAGGGTTAGGGTTAGGGTTAGGGTTAGGGTTAGGGTTAGGGTTAGGGTTAGGGTTAGGGTTAGGGTTAGGGTTAGGGTTAGGGTTAGGGTTAGGGTTAGGGTTAGGGTTAGGGTTAGGGTTAGGGTTAGGGTTAGGGTTAGGGTTAGGGTTAGGGTTAGGGTTAGGGTTAGGGTTAGGGTTAGGGTTAGGGTTAGGGTTAGGGTTAGGGTTAGGGTTAGGGTTAGGGTTAGGGTTAGGGTTAGGGTTAGGGTTAGGGTTAGGGTTAGGGTTAGGGTTAGGGTTAGGGTTAGGGTTAGGGTTAGGGTTAGGGTTAGGGTTAGGGTTAGGGTTAGGGTTAGGGTTAGGGTTAGGGTTAGGGTTAGGGTTAGGGTTAGGGTTAGGGTTAGGGTTAGGGTTAGGGTTAGGGTTAGGGTTAGGGTTAGGGTTAGGGTTAGGGTTAGGGTTAGGGTTAGGGTTAGGGTTAGGGTTAGGGTTAGGGTTAGGGTTAGGGTTAGGGTTAGGGTTAGGGTTAGGGTTAGGGTTAGGGTTAGGGTTAGGGTTAGGGTTAGGGTTAGGGTTAGGGTTAGGGTTAGGGTTAGGGTTAGGGTTAGGGTTAGGGTTAGGGTTAGGGTTAGGGTTAGGGTTAGGGTTAGGGTTAGGGTTAGGGTTAGGGTTAGGGTTAGGGTTAGGGTTAGGGTTAGGGTTAGGGTTAGGGTTAGGGTTAGGGTTAGGGTTAGGGTTAGGGTTAGGGTTAGGGTTAGGGTTAGGGTTAGGGTTAGGGTTAGGGTTAGGGTTAGGGTTAGGGTTAGGGTTAGGGTTAGGGTTAGGGTTAGGGTTAGGGTTAGGGTTAGGGTTAGGGTTAGGGTTAGGGTTAGGGTTAGGGTTAGGGTTAGGGTTAGGGTTAGGGTTAGGGTTAGGGTTAGGGTTAGGGTTAGGGTTAGGGTTAGGGTTAGGGTTAGGGTTAGGGTTAGGGTTAGGGTTAGGGTTAGGGTTAGGGTTAGGGTTAGGGTTAGGGTTAGGGTTAGGGTTAGGGTTAGGGTTAGGGTTAGGGTTAGGGTTAGGGTTAGGGTTAGGGTTAGGGTTAGGGTTAGGGTTAGGGTTAGGGTTAGGGTTAGGGTTAGGGTTAGGGTTAGGGTTAGGGTTAGGGTTAGGGTTAGGGTTAGGGTTAGGGTTAGGGTTAGGGTTAGGGTTAGGGTTAGGGTTAGGGTTAGGGTTAGGGTTAGGGTTAGGGTTAGGGTTAGGGTTAGGGTTAGGGTTAGGGTTAGGGTTAGGGTTAGGGTTAGGGTTAGGGTTAGGGTTAGGGTTAGGGTTAGGGTTAGGGTTAGGGTTAGGGTTAGGGTTAGGGTTAGGGTTAGGGTTAGGGTTAGGGTTAGGGTTAGGGTTAGGGTTAGGGTTAGGGTTAGGGTTAGGGTTAGGGTTAGGGTTAGGGTTAGGGTTAGGGTTAGGGTTAGGGTTAGGGTTAGGGTTAGGGTTAGGGTTAGGGTTAGGGTTAGGGTTAGGGTTAGGGTTAGGGTTAGGGTTAGGGTTAGGGTTAGGGTTAGGGTTAGGGTTAGGGTTAGGGTAAGGGTTAGGGTTAGGGTTAGGGTTAGGGTTAGGGTTAGGGTTAGGGTTAGGTTAGGGTTAGGGTTAGGGTTAGGGTTAGGGTTAGGGTTAGGGTTAGGGTTAGGGTTAGGGTTAGGGTTAGGGTTAGGGTTAGGGTTAGGGTTAGGGTTAGGGTTAGGGTTAGGGTTAGGGTTAGGGTTAGGGTTAGGGTTAGGGTTAGGGTTAGGGTTAGGGTTAGGGTTAGGGTTAGGGTTAGGGTTAGGGTTAGGGTTAGGGTTAGGGTTAGGTTAGGGTTAGGGTTAGGGTTAGGGTTAGGGTTAGGGTTAGGGTTAGGGTTAGGGTTAGGGTTAGGGTTAGGGTTAGGGTTAGGGTTAGGGTTAGGGTTAGGGTTAGGGTTAGGGTTAGGGGTTAGGGTTAGGGTTAGGGTTAGGGTTAGGGTTAGGGTTAGGGTTAGGGTTAGGGTTAGGGTTAGGGTTAGGGTTAGGGTTAGGG
>JAWDJN010000058.1:185549-305258 GCA_037788925.1 Mytilus galloprovincialis | reverse complement strand
TTTTAGTTGAATAGTATCACCAGTATAAGATTGGATATTATCGGATGGTTGATATACGAGTGGAATATCTGTGGAAAAAAAAACAATGAACACACATTTTGGCAGCTGTTATCTAATAATTTCGTGTAGGTGTGTGTTACATTATCGTTTAGTTTTTTGTTGCACCTTAGTGTTTCTGTTGTTTCGTTGTTTTCTTTTTATAGTTGATTTGTTTCCATCTGTTTTAGTTTGTTACCCTGATTTGTTTTCTCAAAATCGATTTATGACTTTCGAACAGCTGTTTACTGTCACTATATTACACAACCTTTGTACACTACTTCGTTGTATGTACATACATAAACCCAAATGTCAGATGCAAAACAACCATCATCATTCAGTGTATGTTCCTACATGAACATAAATTTCTAATGCAAATCAAATTTCATCCTTCATTCCCGAATTATTTATTTTTGCTTAATGATTGTAAAGATAAAAAAATGTTTCTTGAAAACATTATTATTCAACAAAGTAGTTACTAATTTCTAATTTAATCATTAAGAGTAAAACACTATTTGTTAAGACGCACTTCATTACCTTTAACAAACAGTTCAATTGTTTTCTTGCTGGTCACTTTGACAAGATCATAAGAGGTTTCACATGTGTAGTTCCCCGAGTGGTACCTGGTTACATTTAAGATGGTTAGTGATGGAGTGTTCACAGTACCTCCACTGTATCCCACACCACTGGTCGTATCAATGATCTGATTGTTTCGTCGCCACGCTACACTATTACCACCAGTGACAACACATTGTAACGTAACAGTTTCATTTGCCCTGATATTTAAGTTTACTTGTTCATCCAAGTGAACAGCTGAAATAGGTATCAGGTACACAGCACTAGTAAGTAAGGTTCTTAAAAACTTAACTTTATTTTGACTCTAACAATATGTTACAACCATATTAAACATGTCAAGAAATAACAAATTAGGTTTTGATGATGTTGTTGTTATTAGTGAGCTTTTATTTAGATGATTTATTTCCTAAAAAAACCCATTACCTTCTAATAAGTTGTTGGTAATGTTTTCCTTATCCAATTGGCTATATTGTTCTTATATACTAATGAATTTCGAACTTCAAAACACACAAAGGGGTCATGTTATGAAAATCATTGAACTTTGAATTGTCAGCTGATTTTTGGAATGTAACAGTATTAGAAAGTCATGGAAAATATTCTTATTTCGGGACACTGAATGTGACTTAATAAGTTATATTTCGTCTACTTACATAGAACTTTCAATTCAGCAACGTCCTTAGAGGTTCCAAAATTATTTTCCAATTTACATGTGTAATTACCGGCATCATTGTTGTCAACATTATTCAGAGTCAGTGACTGGTCGTTTAGTGTTCCACCACTATATTTACCCCACACATAAGGCCTCATATCTTTTCCATTTTTTAGCCAGTAAAGCTTCTCATTTGACGGGTCAGTCTTTATAAGACATTCTAGAGTGATGTTTTGTCCTTTTATTGCGACATAAAATTCTTTCAATATGGTTGCCTGAGTTATATCTACAAAGTTAGGATAAAAAGTAGAAGAAACGGTAAAATACTTCCTTCTTCTAAATATAATTGCACACTGTTAATGATATACATGTTCTAAGCTAACACACAGTACCTATAATGGTCTGTTGGGATTGTGTTAAAATAACATTCATTCTAATCGTTCTACTATAAGTACACATCTACATTGTATAAAAACGAAAACAAAATTGGTATATAATGACTATAAAATTTTGTCTGCATCTATTAGTGTCCTGGTATTTCTTCTTTTTATTCAAAATACTGAGCCGTCACTTAAATCAGTATTTATCAAATGGGTGTGTAACAAAAATATGTTACCACAACATATAAAGCTGACATTCTGTGAAGTTTAGTATGACAATAACATAATGTGGATTCATTTTTTTGTGGGTATACTTGCATATTTGTGAATATTTGATTTCGTGGCTTTTTGCAAATTCTGCATAAAAGAGGGACGAAAGATACCAAAGGGACAGTCAAACTCATAAATCTAAAACAAACTGACAACGCCATGGCTAAAAATAAAAAAAAGACAAACAGAAAAACAATAGTACACATGACACAACATAGAAAACTAAAGAATAAACAACACGAACCCCACCAAAAACTAGGGGTGATCTCAGGTGCTCCGGAAGGGTAATTTGCTATATTGTTATAGTTAAAAATACTTGACTGTGTCAATCAAAACTGACCTTATGTACATTTGTACTTTAGTATAAACATTATTTAGTGGTTTAAATTAAATCAGTAAATGTACATGTGTAACTGAGGATAAATAATAATATACAAATCACAGCAATATTGATACACACCACTATTAAATTTGTCAGCATTTATTGAGAATGCCAGCATCTTTTCTTTGTTTTCAAAACACTGAGTCGTCGATACAAATCACAAGTTTTCATATCTTAGGAATGTAAACGTTTGCATAACAAATGATTGACAGCATGAACCAAAATTTACCATATATATATACGTAATGGCTTCAAATGTCAGCTCAACAATGTTAAATCTGCAATCTAGCGGAAGCAAAGTTTTGTTCTCCCTCGCCGAGATATCGAGACTACGCTGCCTGCACTGAGTTGGGCACTCTGTACCACTAATATGTGTTTATTCGTGTATTATTCATGGGTAAAAATAAAATGGCGGTATTTGTTAAATTAGTATATTTTCGTTAATAAAGACGGATTGTATAGTATTAAAAAATATATGTAAACTATACTCACTTCCAGTAATCAGCGTGATATTTGCTGCTGATGTACCTGCTGTATTATTTGCATGGCATGTATATACACCACTGTCAGAATCTTTTACACTGATAATGGTAAGATTAGGGTTAAGTCTGTTCCCGCCACTGTATCTTTGTGTTTCAGTGATAACTTGAGCCTTGTTATCAGTCCACCATAACTCACTTATTGCTGGGTTACTTTCACTATTGCAGACAATTGTGACTGTTGCTCCGATTTGAACAAAATGAGATTGGCGAGATACTGTTACCTTTGGTGTACCTGACAAAATATGTTAATATCGAAAATGATGTTGCGACGAAAAGTGAATAACAATAAAACAAATCGTATACGGTAAAGCATGATATATTCCACGAAGATACAATACATGAAGAAAACAAAACTTAAACGAATAGAGTTGTATACATCTGTGTCATTTTGTCTAATTGACAATCCTGCCACATCTTCTTATTTTTATAAAATATCAGCTAAAGATACGTGTAGTGATTTCCCTGACATTGTTTTATTTTATATCAGTCCCTTTAGAGATGATAATTGTAAAAATCAAGTTGCTGTTAGAATAATTAAATCAATTCATATTTGACAGAAAAGCACAAATATTCAAAAAACTAACATAACTGTTGAGATATAAACAATGTTATGGTAAATAATAATCGAGGCAAGTAACTTAAGACTCGGTACTACAAATGGAATACATCAATGTCCATTGTGAGAAAGATATCCAATTACAGTTACTAAAAGGTGATAGTAATCTAAAACAAAGTAAAGAGACTTTACAATGACGAACCTATAGGGAGAAGGCTTTATGCATATCAATGTTGGTCTCAAACACACCCTTTCTATTTTCTTGTAAGTAAAAAGAAATAAAAACGTGTGGCCGTTCATTATAAGATGCTATAATGTATGACCGATAATGAACCGTACATGAAACGGAAAGGATATGACATCTTCCTACCAAGCTATTTTTAATATAACATCAGTATTTAATTGTAATTTAGATGTGCATTAATTTAAACGATTATTGAAATGACAGATTTAAACAAAAGTTAATCAAAATATATTTGACTAAAAGTTTTCATTTTTAAACCAAGTATAATTTTTTATGTATATTTGATAAAACTGAATCATGTCAAATTATAGTGGAGTGACAAATCAAGAAAAAAGCGCATACTTTAAGAGTGTAATTACCGACATACCTCACGGCTGAAAGTTCACATGATACCATTATTGTTGCCCTGTCATTCAATTTTCACACTTGTTTGTCTTCATATAAAAAGGTACAATAGTTATTGAGATTTGCCCAAAGACGCATTTAAAACCATATTTGCTTGTTTTAAAAACTTTGTGTATGCCATGGACGTATTTGCCATGATTTAGAACATTCTACAAAATCAGCAATAGAATAAGGAGTAAAATAGAGAAAAATAAAAATAAACTGGGAATGGGTCAAAGAGACTACAAGGTTTATTTCAAATGGTGGTATATCTAAGTTTCTTCAAGTCATTGAATACATTATAGATTGTACATGTAAAATTTCATTATGCACCTGGAAATAAACAGGGGTGATAAGATTTGCAGGTGACTATGCACTCTCGCACTATAATCATTTCAATTTTAAAGAACATGACGAAATATTTCTAGCGGGATCTATAGACTGTGAATCAATTCAGTGCAGGATCTTTAAGTGACGGAAGTGCCGGCTATACATGTTTACTTATGACAGATGATAAATAAGTTATTCCTTGGGTAGCATTATATTCAAATTAAGAAACTTTTATCTTATTTCTGATCAGGTCTTTTCCTCAGAAGTCAAACATGATGTATTGTTGTTTTAGACAGGGAGCGTTTCTTCAACCACAGACGAAATACGGGTTTTACTGTTCACGTCATATGCAACGTGCTTTTAAATAATTATACCACTGATGTAAAGCATACTACCAAATGATCACGCTCTTACAGGTGTTCTTTTTACTTCATTAAAACATGCGCTGATATGAGTAAAATATGTTGTCATTTTCCCTTTTCAACCTACCATGAACTGTTATCTCTATGTAATTTCCATAAGACGTAGGTAGTGACATTATCCATGATTCACACCTGTATTGGCCGTTATCGTTGTACTGCAAATTTAGTATTTTCAGGTTTGGGGAGTTTATTCCAGTATATTTATTTCTGTTATATTTTATATAATCCCGATTTTCGGATTTTTTCCAGTAAAATGTTCCAACAGTTGTTAACAGATCACATTGAATTGTCAATGAACCAAATAATGTACCTATAAACGAAATAAACATGATATTTTTGTTGATTTATAAAATATTTAATAATAAAAGAAATATATGTGAATGATACTCCATGACCTTACTATCAGCGATCTCCCTTTTAACGTGTGTAAACAGAATAATATTCATCTACACATTTTCTCGTGAACTGATTAAACTTAATTTAATTTTCTCCTTTGTCCACGCAGCTAATTAAGAAAAGATGCTCTTACGAATATCTATAAAAGCAAATTGCACCATTTGAAGTTATGACATTCAATAATATCGACTTAACTATTTAGGGCCAGGATGTTACTATCAGATTATTACATGGCATTTTTCATATCGCATGTATTATCAGCCCTAGGTTCAATATCAGCCCAAGAGCCGCATGGCTCGAGGGCTGATATTGACCGAGGGCTGATAATACATGCGATATGAAAAATGACATGTTATGATCTTTTTATCATATGCTTCAACAGTAGAGAAAAATAACAGATTCATATATTGATCCTTTTACGTGGTTCCCGAAAAGAAGTTGAAAGAGTAAAAAGTTGACGGACGTCGGACCCAAAATTTGATACATTCAATATGAAATCTTTCTATCATATATGCCTCAACAGAGAAAAAAACCACATTTTAATATGAACGAATCGACAAAAAATAATTCAACAATATACATAGTGAACATTGTTTGGAAAAGTCAACTTTTTTAAAGTAAATTTCTAAATTATGTTTAAGAAAAACTTAAAAAATGCATTTATTTAATATATATATATTTTTTTTAATTTAATTTAATTATTTTACACAATATACTTTCCAGTAATCAAATAATCGTTTTGTACACTACTTTGTAATGTTTTTCACTGAAAACGTAGCATTGAAGTGTATTTTCCGGAATTTGCCGAGTATCACCGGAATGCCATGTGATAACGTTACGGAAAGGCATGTGATAACAATCGAAGCATGTGATAAACTTTTCATATCAGCCCGCTACGCACCAATTCGAAAAATATGGAAAAATACTTTAATTTAATTCTATTATCATACGGTAAAAATCATATGTTATTTAGTCTAAGTATATGATAATATTGTATTTACATCCTCATTTAACGTTCTACAACTGTGTAAAAAATTCATCAATATCCTTGTTTTTTTCATTTAGAAGGCAAGACAAACATACACACGGACATACAGTCGGACGACCATAAATAGAAGCAATTCCAATGAAAACTAAGACATTTTGTTAAGCAGGACAGAAACAATATTTGATTTAAAAAAAAAAAACATTAGTTAAACATCAAAGGCGATTTGAACGGTGTTTTGTTTCCCTTTTTTTTTTATGTCTGCTTATTAGAATGAATACTTGATCAGTTGGTTTTACTGTGCGATATATCTTTGTAGGTTCCTGTTATTCTTGTTATTTGTCATGTCTAACCTTTAAGGCTGAAATGTTGGTATCTAAACATATTGACGTTGAAATTGAAAACGGTGATATTTCTCAATTCGCACATCTATCAAACTTAATCATATACGAATTATACAATTGTTACCTTTATTGACATGTTTTAAGTTGACTTTTATTTTTTCAATTATCATACATAGGCCATCAAAAGTACAAACAAACAACATCAAACATCTTTTGTGTCTTCGTTCTCTTGACTCGATACTTTTAGTAGTCAGTGCTTTATGAGACATTATCAATAAGATACCGGTCCGGAATTTCCGGTTTATAATTCCACGTGTATCTGTTTATAAAATTTGGCTTCAGCGTTCCTGATCGAGGTAAATCCAAAAAAAAGCGCTTAGTGCACATGATATTTACCAAGAGATTATTTTCATCTTTATATCAGTATGTCGATATCGCTGCTAATTAACGTTGAGACCCCGTGTACAGTCTTCGATAATTTCCTTTCTAAAATGTTTCGTTTACACATAAAGTAGACCACAGTTGGATCGGCTATTATCTTATGTCACTTTTGATCTGACGTTATATACAGAAAAAAATTGCCAGGGGAAAAAAATTGTGTTGAACCCTATCTTACTACCATGTTTATAAAATCAAAAAATATATCCTTACTGGAGCTATACCTTTACAACCACCTATTACATCATTTTACGTGTAATTCAGGAAGTCTTTACCTTAAATGGACACAAAATGAATTTTGACCAATTGAAACATGTAGGCTTTTATCTTGACAACTGTGATGGAAAGCAAAAACTTTTAACATGACTTATTTAACAAAAATGACAACATGACTGAAGCCATCATCTGACTCCCAATTAGAAATAAACTCATCATAAATAGTACTCTTATAGTTGTTATTGTCAATGACACAAATGTTTTGTTACCAATTTCGAAACATTTTGACTTTTCACTTTCAAGAAAGGGACGAAAGATACCAGAGGGACAGTCAAACTCATTGAAAATAAACTAACAACGCCATGGCTAAAAATAAAAAGACAACAGACAAATAATAGTACAGAAGTCAACATACCGTCTGTCTATATCAAACTGATATAGACAGACGGTATACACTTGAATTTGAATGAATACAATATGTACTACACAATAAAATATTATGGGGACAAAGTCCCCAATAACAGTAGAAAATTCAATAAAAAAAAAAAAATCGGGAAAATTTCCCGAATTTTTCATTGTACTAATGAACTCAAAATCGTTCAATTTTTTTTATGTCATGTTTTGAAATCCCGCATCTGCGCAGAAATCTACAATGTACTTCCTTTTTCTGGTCTCGTTTGCATGAAACTTTGAGTAAAATGTATCAGTCTAGTATAATATGCCAGCTTTAGCTGGCACTTATGGTAGAAGCATCGTTTTGGAATAAAGAACGATAACTCTTTCTACACGACCCATCTGAAAAGTTTCGTCACTCTCGTGAAATCTCGTACGATTTTTTTTTTTAATGGCGGCCACATTTAACGTTTCAACGCGAACTTGAAAAAACGGGACAGATCGGAATAATTTCGATTTTAAATAAGACACGAATTTTTATTTGTTTACAAAAACAATAATTCAGAAATTTTCGTAACCTGTGTAGTTAATTTAAATTTTAAATGTACAACAATGACCACGGAAATTACCCAAGTTAGGACAACAACATTTGACGCCATGTTTCGTCTGCTTCGACTTTCCATAATATCAGTGAGGTCAAAACAAATTACTTAAATAATCACAGGTACTTTATTTAAAAGTCACAAAATCATAATTAACGATAACATATTTAGCGTAAAAGTTCCGTCCAGCCACAGGAACACAGAAAAAACCGCCGCAAGCAATACATTTCGATTTTTTTTAAATGGCCATGCGGCATGCGGGGTAAACTCCGATGCACTGGTTGACCATGACTACTTATGTTCATCTGCCGCATAATTTCCCACATCAAGGAACAGTGATAATGACGTTGGTTATACTGTTGAATGTGACCACGGTAATTCATGTAGCCATTGGCGAATACAGAACTTTTCAAGGGAGCCCCCCTGACTGACCTGAAAAAAGGGGGGGGGGCAGTCATGCCCTATATAATCAACAGATTTTTTTCCCACAAAAGGGGGGGTCACCCCTGGATCCGCCTATGGTAGCTAGCCACAGACTAATTCAAAACTTAACAAAAGTTTAAAACAAAAAAGAAATATTCAAATAATTCACAATCTTCTAATTGAATTCTGTACTTCCTTTGACAAACTAAACTCTCAACAAATGTTTTCATTGATTATGTCACATATCAGATATCTACCTTATATAAGTCACAGGAGATGGAGACTGTTTTGTTTTCTCTCTCTAAGTTTAATAAAAAAAATGAGACTTGAGTCTGAGTAGTACATTTAGTACTGACTGTATACATGTATATTGTATGCTCCCATTTTGTCCAAAATTAGATTTTATGGGAAGATGGAGTTTTTATGATAACTCATGAGAATACCATGACTTTGATAGATATATACAGGGCATGTTACTTCGAAGTATGTGGGCTACATCCTTTAAAATTCAAGCTGCAGCAGTGGCCTGTATATTTTATGCCGCTGCGTCAGTTTAAACCTGATCATAACATTTTCAATCTACCAAGTACTTTATCACTATATCACTATCAGGTTCACATTTCAACCTATTTAGCAATACACACTTTGGTCATATAACATCACAGTACCAAAATTGCACTCAGTAACCAAATTACACCTACATGTATTCAACAAAAAAAGCTGCAGAAATCTTTCAAGCTTTCTTTCACCATCATGCATGTCATGTGAAGTTATATAATTATCATATTTTTAAAAAGGGCAAATAAATTATAAAAAAGAAGATGTGGTATGATTGCCAATGAGACAACTGTCCACAATAGACCAAAATAACACAGAAATAAGCAACTATAGGTTACCGTACAGCCTTCAACAATGAGCAAAGTCAATACCGCATAGTCAGCTATAAAAGACCCTGATATGACAATGTAAAACAAAAATTAACTTTGTTACCAGCATCCTTTTCTTCAAAAAATAATATTTGAAGCATGGAATAATGTCAAATTGTTCAAATATTTGAAGAAATAAAAAACAAAACATCTGTTTATATTCCAGTTTTAAGGACTTGAAATTAAACATGTAATAATGTAAGGAATTTTGGTACTGACTTCATTACAGAATCATGGATTGTTTAGAGGTCAGTTCAAAGTTTACTTCAAACCCATTTCTCTATGACTCTACATACATGGACTCAAAATTAAATTAGTGTAACTATATTGTAAACAAGGATAGTCTACAAAACAAGCACAGAATGGTTCATAAAAAAAGCTGGTGAAAAAACTGACAATATAGGTGCAATTTGTGTACTCTCATGTTAGCAACTTCACAACTACAAATTTATTTTTAGGACCAAAACAAAAAAAAGAACAAACCTAAAGGCAATAAAATGCTTCGCCATGCATAGCCTGAGATACGACCACGGTACAGATGTATATTTAGCATATAAAAAACACCAAATTTTTTATGTCAGTTGAAATCAAGCATATTTTAATTTTGGACCCTTCAAACTTCAATATGGACTAATTTGAAAACAGGTATCAGGTGAACCCAAACATTTCTATTCAGCAGCAGTCTCTAACTACATATCTCCTTAATTTTATATAATCACTGGGGTAAAGCTGATGACCGTAACTGCATTCACGGTCATCCCAAGATGTCGGATGAAAAATTAGGTCAGTATTGTTATTGTCTGTTAAGGTGTTTCTACATCATTTTCTTTACAAAGCATACTTTGATACGATGTAAATATATAAAAGATTCACACGGAAGTCACAAATCTCTACCGAGGAACGTGTATAAAACGGGAATTTGGATTTGAAAAATTCGCGAGGATGACCGTAAATCGAAATCGAGATGACCGTAGCAGGATTAGCGATTCATAACAAGGCTGACCGTAATTGGTTAAAAGATGACCGTAAATTGTTAAGGATGACCGTAATTTATAAAGAATGACTAAATTTAAAAAGATGACCGTCAATTGAAAGAACTATCCATATTTGTATACATTGTTTTTTGTTGAGTTTGTCGCAATAGGGGCTCGGTTAGTTCTTTTTAACTATTTGGCTTGTAGTTGGATGCTACATATGACGAACCATGTATTTGAAGCACGTCTTATTTTTGTCTACCTTTAGGATAATGTTGTCTTCAAAAATTACACCTTTGTTAAGCCAATTTAGTCTTACTCAAATGATAGATGAACCTATTCATTTTACTGAATCGTCGTCATCATTGTTAGACCTTTTTATAACAAATGATGCTCACATAATAAATTACTGTGGAGTCGGGGCACCTTTATTAGACCAAATACGTTTTCACTGTCCTATAATCAGTCTTTTGAAGTTTCCAAAATGTCGTCAAAAAACTTTTAAGCGGAAAATTTGGCTATATGATCGAGGAGACTATGACAGATATCGTAACATTTTATCTGAAAAAAATTGGGATTCCGTAATTAACTTAAATATCGTTGAACAATTTACAACCGAAATAACAAAAACTATCATAGAAGCTGCTGAAAAATGTATTCCAAATAAAATAATAACTGTTCGTAAAAATGAACCTCTATGGCTAACAAATGATGTTAAAAAAAAAGATAAGGAAAAAAAAATTAGAATCCACAGAAACACCGTGTATCATCGTACAGCGGATATAGGTACTAACCAAGCGGGCGTGAGCGATTTTGATCTTGCACGGTAACGAAAATCTTTGTTTTGTTCACATAATATCAATGTGTACTTCAATCTAAACATAATTGCTATTTTAAGAAATGATTTGGTCGTAGGTTGATGGTTAGAGATGTCTCATTATTTTCCCAAAACAAAAGGGATTACTAAAACATTGTAAAAGCATGTGCAAATACTTGTCAAAGAAGTTGGCCCTCGTCTCATCCGATATAATTCTATATTCATTGCAACTCTTTTTCTGATAGAAGGTCAATGTGTGTGTGTAATAAGTATAGCTGTTTCAATACTTGGCATTGAAATCTTTCATACATATGTTATTTTTCGATATTTTATCCCTAAAAAAGTGTTGTGTACGGTGTTTAGCTGACCACATAAATTCTTATGTACGGTGCATAGTTATGTTGTTGTACACCGTACACAAAAACATTATTTTTATACTCGTTTATTACCCCAAATGTTTCAAGGAATGAGTAATCACAGGTAGGTTTATGATTGGTGACTATTACTTTTGCCCTGTATTAGGTTTCTTTCAGATAAAACATGTAAATGTCTCAACAACTGTATCGAAATTGAAAGTTAGTGTTGACATTCACAACTATTTGCGCTTGTGCAAGTTAATTGTTCTTATTGATATATATAGTTTCTAAATCTTACAAAAGAATAAATATAATGAGAAAAATGAAAAATGTTCTTGATAGATTTTGACTTGAAAAAAATTACATATCATTTGTTCGCCCAATTCTTGAATATGCCGATGTCGTTTGGGACTCTCAAAATCAGATTTGATTGCTCAACTTGAAAGTATTCAGCTTGACGCAGCGCGTATCGTCACGGGGGTACTAAACTTACCAGTATAAACAATTTATATGTTGAAACTCGATGGGAAAAATTATCTGAAAGACGACGCAATCACAGACTAATTTTGAATAATAAAACTCCAGAGTATTTAAGAGACTTATTGCCTGATTCAGTAGGCAGTAGGCATGATCATAATACAAGACAGAGAAATAATATTTCACAAGTCAACACACGGACCCGTTTATATTCTATTTCATCCCTGCAACAACAAAACTATGGAACACTCTTAACTTAAACATAAGAAAATGTGAATCTTTATCATTATTCAAAAAACAAATTAGTACACAAAATAGTAAGATCCCAGCGTATTATTATATAGGACATCGTTTTGGTCAAATTCTTCATGCTCGCTTAAGAGTGGATTCAAGCTCATTGAATTCTCACCTTTTCCTTCGTAACTTAGTAGACTCTCCAAATTGTCGTTGTGGTGATGTAGAAACAAATTCTCACTTCCTGTTATCTTGTCCTATATATACTAATTTAAGACAAGAACTATTGGATTCTGTTTCAGTTCTTCCTGTCCAAGTTAACACACAAACTTTGCTCTTTGGATCAACGGTACTCTCAGATGAGCAAAATAGTCTTTTATTTAGTTTGGTGCAGAAATATATTATTAAAAGTAAACGTTTTAACCCTTGATGTCAATGCTTCATCACTAATATTTTTGTAAAGGAGACAGATTTGTAAAAGCAAATTGCTTGTTTCTGAATCCTGAATATTATTTCCTTTGTATAATATCGTATCATGATGAATTATCTGAATAAATATTGTTTAAACTAATGTTGTCTTATAAATACGACTTACACCACCACGATTAATTATTTGATACAAAAAAGATAATACAAATACGGATATTTCTTAGAAATGACGGTTATACTATGAAAGGTACGGTCATCCTTTATAAATTACGGTCATCCTTTCGAAATTACGGTCATCATTTTACCAATCACGGTCATCCTTATTATATGTTACGGTCATCTTGAAAATATTTTAAAGATGATTTACGGTCATCTTAGCGAATTTTTCAAACCCAATTTCCCGTTCTATACATGTTCCTCGGTAGAGATTTGTGACTTCCGTGTGAATCTTTTATAAATTTACATTGTACCAATGTATGCTTTGTAAAGAAAATGATGTAGAAACAACTTAACAGACAATAAAAATACTGACCTAATTTTTCGTCCGACATCTTGGGATGACCGTGAATGCAGTTACGGTCATCAGCTTTACCCCAGTGATAATAGTCCTACAAAAATATTTAAAATGTGTAGATTTTTTTCTTTCTAGCTTCTCTCATGTGAAAGCAGTACCTTTTTGGTCACTATTTATGTGTTGCGTCTAAATAAGAATTGTAACACTTTATAGTGACTGAACAGGTTAAACAAATACTTCTCAAGAAGCAGAAAAAGAAGACAACTTGGAACAGCACCAGCCATGCCAGTATATGTATGAATAGAAACTCAGATCAGAATAGCATGGACAATATGTTAGATATATATGTCCTTGTGAATAGTAAGGAAAGTCATCAATAATTCTGCAGATAATTCAATTTTTATATCAAGTGTTTTTTTACATTTTCTGATAAAATTTTCACACAATCAGTGAAACATTCAAAAAGGCTTTAAACTAAATTTTGATTACTGAAAGTTTCAAATAATGACAAGTGTTTTATTTACCAAATAACTCATATGTTTCTGTGAGAGAAAAAAATCAAGTGCATTTTTTGGAATTAAAGTGGAAAAAAATCCTTTTGACTTGCACTGGCGCATGTCAATTGTGAATATACTTACCAAATATATTTTCTTTATCATGATACTATCAAGTATTACACATCGTAGGAAAAAATGCACAAATTACAGATAAAATAATTAAACCACCCTATTTTGTGTGCATCTCCTGCAAAATCAGTATTAGTTGCATCTATATATACTAAAATGAGTAACAATCAATGTAAATATTTGGTAAATTTTTGAAGAAAAACCCAAAGTTTTGGTAAAAAAACACCCCAAAAAATGTTGTACCATAACCCCAAAATCAATTCTAATCTTCCTTTTGAGTACTGAACCTTCTAGCACAATTTCATAGAAATCCATCCACTTAAACTAAAGTTATTGTCTGGAAACCAAATGTGTCTTCTTGAAAACAGAGACATATGATTGTATTATATGTCTGTTGAAAACAATTACTCGAAAAGCAAATTTTTGACATGCTTGTATTTCCCATTTCCATGCTCAATTTTATTTTGCAGTCATATAATGAAAACTTGAAAAGTAAACTAGATTTTTTTCACCAAAGCCCTTCTGACAGCGCTATAGATATAAATTATTTAGTCAAAATTTAACACTAGTATTTAGGTTCATCATGACAATTTGGCAAATACGACCGAATTTTCACCTAAAAAATACTGTGTACAGACTTACCTGTGCAGTTTGGGAAGTTTTAAATGTTTTTAGATATATAAAAGTTAAATTTATTTTGCATATCTGAAAGATAAAATCGTTTTTGGTGAAGATCTGGATTCAAAATATTTTGTTTGTCCTCTGCTTGAACAGATATTTTTTTCATCAATTTGGAAATTGAATATTTTTTTTGTTAAAAAAAATACCATACCCCCTCCTGCCTTTCGAAGTTCATTGAAACATTGAAACATTGATCATTTCCCTAAACATTTTCCATCTGAACTTTTTATTTTATTTTAGACAAAAAATATATGTTAATGTAGCCTAGGACATTCGTCATGAACATGCATGAAATAGTTGCCACTGGACGTTAAGCAACCAACAACCAATCAATATATATAGGACATTGTCTTGGTATAAAGCTGGCATTTAAGGTAGCGCCTTCCTCATATTATAGTAAGGAACGCATTATCAATTTCATTTTTAATAATTCCTTGATATGAAAAAACGTTACCTAATGATAGCGTTTCTTTGTTTACATTGCATATGACGTCATAATTTAAATAACGTCACAACTAAAATCCCTAACAACAGAATCAAAATCGGAAACGTTACGGTATTTCCGTTTTGAAATTAAGATATGTTTGAATTAAAAAAAAATCATACAGACTTCGTCCCGTTTCACAGGTAATGCCTGCCTCATATTATGCAATACAGTATCATCAAAAGTGTTCTGTGTCTGTAATTCAGTGGCTGTTGTTGGTTGCTATTTGTCATATGTGTTTTTATTACTTATTGGTTTAGCCTTAATGGGGCCAGTGATTCTCTTGTTTGGATTGCTTCAAAATTTTTAATGTATTTTTTAATTATTTAAAGGTATCACCCAATACCCGTCATAGGAAACTAAATGATATGGGGACGAAGTCCCCAATAACAGTAGAAAAATCAATAAAAAAAAAAAAAAAAAAAATCGGGGAAAAATTTTCATTGTACTAATGAACTCAAAATCGTTCAATTTGTTGGATGTCATGTTTTGAATTCCCGCATCTGCGCAAAATCTACAATATACTTCCTTTTTCCGGTCTCGTTTGTATGAAACTTTGAGTAAAATACATATTTATCAGTCTAGTATAAAATAGGAAGGAACGCAATACCAATTTCATTTTTAATAATTCCTTGATATGAAAAAAAAACGTTACCTGATGATAGCGTTTCATTGTTTACATTGCATATGACGTCATAACTTAAATAACGTCACAACTAAAATCCCTAACAACAGAACCAAAATCGGAAATGTTACGTATTTCCGTTTTGAAATTAAGATATGTTTGAATTAAAAAAAAAAATCATACAGACTTCGTCCCCTTTCACAGGAAATGCCTGCCTCATATTATTTAAGTATATTTCTATATGAAGGTTGAAATAGTGAGAAGTTATACATCCCTGTCCTTCGTTTCTTATTAATTGGTATTAGTCTCATTAACATTTCCGTTTAAAGATACTGAAAACAACATTTCACAATAAACAGAGGTTATCTCTGAAAGCGCAATGAATGGCCTCTACCTTAGCCTAGCATTTGTTTCCTCAAATCACTCAAAAAGAAACAACCATCCTGAAATTAATAAAACATAATTGAAAACACTTTGTATGACCAAAGTAGAAAATCTTTTATAAAAGGTTGAAACATTACAATAATGTATTCTTCATATTTTGATAATACAGCTCACGGTTGGGAGTTCCTCAATTAGGACGACGCAAAGATATTTTTTTTTATATTTACCTGTACATACTATGACTGAACAGTTTTCAGTTTCATTTGATAAACCACTGCAATATCTGTTATGTAATGACTGACAAGTTTTACTGGGACATTGCTGGCAATTACGAAGACGTGATCTCGTCCCGTATCCGCAGTTTGCAGAGCAAGCTGTCCACGATCGCCATGAAGTCCATTCTAAAATGGAGAAATATTGGAAGATAAATTCACTGCTCAAAAATTGGCAAATCGGCCAGATAAATATCAAAATAGAATCTAAAGCTTCTTCTTATTCTTCTTCTTTTTGCGCCTGTCCCAAGTCAGGAGCCTCTGGCCTTTGTTAGTCTTGTATTATTTTAATTTTAGTTTCTTGTGTACAATTTGGAAATTAGTATGGCGTTCATTATCACTGAACTAGTATACATTTGTTTAGGGGCCAGCTGAAGGACGCCTCCGGGTGCGGAAATTTCTCGCTAAATTGAAGACCTGTTGGTGACCTTCTGTTGTTGTTTTTTTATTTGGTCGGGTTGTTGTCTCTTTGACACATTCCCCATTTCTATTCTCAATTTTATAGATATATTTTCGCAGGATATAGCAGTTGGTGATAGGCTGCTCCATAATCAGACGGTGTCTAGGAAGAACGAGTGCTAGTCTATAGCTGCGTTCTTGCAAATTGACAAGGAATCTTTGTTTGTCTCCTCTAAAGTTTGCTGCTGCAATTAAGTACGATGTTGATATTGCAACAGATGGTTGGCCTTGCAATAGATCATTATGACTTTAATCGTAGCTCCGAAATTTTTGAAGGAATGACTATTTCTGTTGTTGAAAAAGATTTGTTACACTGGAAGTCACCAGTTATTCACCTCGCCGCCCTACTTTGTATCTTTTTAAGTATATGAATGTTGCTGGCAGTGTGTGGATCCCATATTGATGTATCGCCAGTGTTGTTATTCCTTATTGCTTATGCATAGATTATACACATGTCTATTACCTATACTCTCAGTCAATATGTCCACAAACAACTATCACATTGAAAGTTAACAATGTTTCATCTTATCATCTTAACCGAGAAATCAATCTGATGAGTTCGAATTCTGGAGAGTGAAGAACAAATTGATGATTAAACATTATTGTGTTAATATTTAGAGTAATTATCTATAGTAATAATCTACTTCTTACATGATTAGTTTTTATAATATACACTTACAAAACAAACGTTCAATTCCTTCTTCTTCGTCAACGTATCCCATATCTTACCCTAACTGGTGCTAATACGTATTTAAGAATCGCGCCTTATCATTTATCGACAATACATACGAATACTGTACCAAATATAACAATCAACGCACCAAGTCTGTAATTTTTTTTGAATTCTTCTACAACTTGGGACTTTTCAATGTCCCTCGTCACCAACCTACTCAGGTTGATTGTCTTCAACATGAAGCATTTAGTATGTTTTATATAGTACTAGTAACTGTACCTACTTCTAGATTAAAACCTCCTGGATGAATTGATAGCCTGTTATAAAGGAAATCAAGAAAGAAAGAAAAAAAAACCTAGTGAAACTGCAAGACACCTGTCCAAATACTTGACGTTTAACAGGAAGTTGTTGAGTGATGCATCTGAAAACGCATCAAACGGTGTAGCTGACTTATATATAAACCCTGAAACTAAATTTCAGAAACCCTTGTAATTAAGTTCTTGTGAAGAATGTAACGAAAATTCTCAACATGGATGTCATGTGTTAAAAGATGTAAGTGTTCAGTAAACAGGAAGTTAGTGATCGGTGAATCTGAAAACGCATCACACGACAAATCCGTCTTACATAATTCCTGAAATTTCAGGGTTCCTTGTTATGTAGTTCCTGAGAAAAATGTGACGATAAATGTCAACTTGGATGTCATGTTTAAAAAAATGTAAGTATTTGGTATACAGGAAGTTGGTGAGTGATGAATTTGAAAACGCAAGACATGGTACACCTGACTCATCAGAAACTAGCACACCTTTCGTCGTCATCCGTCGTCGTCGTCATCAGTCGTCGTCGTGGGCCGTCGTCGTCATCCGTCGCCGTCGTCGTCGTCCGTTAACTTTTACAAAAATCTTCTTCTCTGACAGGCCAAATTCAATCTAAAGATCTCTAAAACTGAAGCATTTAGAGCAAATCTGACATGGGGGTAAAAATGTTTATCAGGTCAAGATCTATCTACGCTGAAAAGTTCAGATGCGTCAAACAACCCCATGTTGGGTTGCTGCTGATAAATTGGTAATTTTAGCGAAATCTTCAAGTTTTTGGTTATTATCTTGAATATTATAATAGATAGAGATAAACTGTAAACAGCAAAGTTGTTCAGCAAAATAAGATCTACAAATAATTCAATGTGACCAAAATTGTCAATAATTTCACCCCATAAAGAGTTATTGCCCTTTAAAGTAAAATTTTCACATTTTTGAATATAATTATAAAGAAAACTTCCATCTACCAGTAGTTAATAGTTTAATAATGATGTATATTTTCTAGGATAAAACAAAATAAATAAAATAAGTAGATATGGTATGATTGCAAATGAAACACCTCTCCATCAGAGACCGATTCAAGTAAAACTTTAAATCATTGGTCATCTGACGGTCTTCAACAATGAGCAAAACCCATAATGCATAGTAAACTTTAAGGCCCCGATATGACAAATGTAAATGCAAAATGAATAGTCTGATTTATGTACACAATAGTTAACGAAAGGAAAGTATGACATACAGCAACAAACGACAACCATTTATTTTCAGACTCATAACTAGGGAAAGTCACATATAGAACGAAGCTGGGTTATACATGTTTGATTGCATCAATGCCCTTTTCCCGCGCCATGCTAAATGATGTAACAGTATAACACAGGACCAAATTTTAAAACTCAGTTGAAGGGCTTAATTCATCAGATCGATATGTATTTGTTTTTAATAATCTGGCTGCAGCGGCATTGCCATCTGTGATATAACTGTGAGTCTAAATTCAAACAAATACAGTTTGCAGCTGTATTTCTAAGCTTACCTGGTGGAAGATTCGTAGTAGTTGAAGTTGTTGTGGTAGTAATTGGAGTAGTTGTAGTTGGAGTTGTTGTGGTAGTAGTTGTAGTTGAAGTTGTCGTAGTTGTAGTAGTTGGAGTTGTTGAAGTAGTAGTTGGAGTAGTTGTGGTAGTAGTTGGAGTTGTTGTAGTCTTTGATGCAGTGGTAGTTGTAGTAGGTACAAGAGGACTTTCTACAAATTATGTTTACGACATGTAAGCTTAATATATAAGGCATGCACACAGTTTTATCTAGGGGCCAGCTGAGGCACACCTCCGGGTGCAGGATTTTCTCGCTGCGTTGAAGGCCCATTGGTTGCCTTCGGCTGTTATCTGTACTTTGGTGGGGTTGTTGTCTCTTTGGCATATTCCACAATTCCAAACTCAATTTTATAAACAGCTTTATTTTATTAGCTATAGTATCTGTTAATTCAAATTTGCTATAACATTTATGGGCTTGTGATACTAATATGAACTCTATCATATCTTATCTATTAACACAGCCTCGTATTTCATTGATATCAATCAAATGTATAAAAAAGATTCCAGAGAAGGTATTCAGCATGGTCAATGTGTATTTTTTAAAAAGTTGTTAGGTCAGTGACTCGGTACTAGTAGGATTTCATTGAATCATTTAAACTGTACATTTACAGTTGATAAAATGTATTCTACTTAACTAAGGATTCCATAATGTTAAAGAAAAAGTTTTTGTTGTCCGTTTTATAACTAAATATAACCATGTACAACACTTGGCAGGGTTATAACTAAACATAAACATAAACAATACATGCCAAGATATAACTAAACATAATAGGAGTTAAAACGTATAAAAAAATATGATGTGGTATAATTGCCAATGAAACAACTATTCACCAACGTTCCTATCAAAACGGTTAAATCAGTTTTAGGCAATCACACGGCCTTCAACAATGAATGAGAAATCCCATACCGTATAATCGGCATGAAACATGTGAAACTATTCAATTTAGTAAAATAACGGCCTAGTTTATAACAGAAGATTTACGACGAACAAATATGACAGACAAACCATAACGACTGAACTTTAGGCTCCTGTTGGAACATGAACATACAAATTTGTAATTTTTTTTACAAAAGTCTTTTTCTCTAAAAAATACTGGGCCAAAATCATTATAGATAGAGATATTTGTAAATAGTAAGAATGTTCAGTAAATTCAAATCTACAAACAAGTCATCATTACCAAAACAGAAAATTTAGTTAGAATTATATTCTTGTCTGTAATCTGTGTCCTTTGTTTGATAGGCACATAGCCTAAGGTGAGTGACCAGTGTGAAACTAGCCGTTGTTAAAATTCATGAGGCTAGCCGTTAATAATATTCATGAGATGAAACCGCATTCGATGAAGTGTTGTGGGTAGTTATTAGATAGTAACAATAAAATAACATTTTGCTGTTAATATCCAATATGGTTATGCTATTAATAGCAATATAAAATAATTAAGAAATATTAAGCCAATAGGTGTCTTCTGCAAGGTCCGCGTCATTTAAAATGAAATTTAAAGTAAATGAAAAGTTTAATCGCCTCAATACACACAAAACAAAACAATAATGATTCATTAAAATTTTGTGATTATTGAATCAATGTAATGCTGCTATCGACGGCTAGCCTCACACTAGTATAATTGTTCATTTCTCTACTTTTGCTTTATCATATCGTAGTGACATCAAAATGAAGCACTAATTGGGCGAAAAATGTATATTTAGCGCGCGAATTTTGACATCCAATGATCTGATTGATCGATTCGATCCGTGGCTTCCCGGCTGTAGAGATAATTTGAGTGAGTGAAACGTTATAATCTTTATTTGGCATTGGTGGCGATTATATTATTACTTGTAAACCACTTTAAATCCAAACTGTCCGTTTAATAATCCATAAATAACTTTAAATTATCTAAAGATGATAGGCAGTATAAGCCAATGGCCTTACTGTAATACTTGAAGAAAACATTCTGAAACAAATTAGAAAATCAGAATTAAGACGACTTTACCTTTTTGGCTCATCAATCGTAACTTAATAAGTTTGTAAATTAACGAAACATCGTCAAAATAGAAATAAATAAATCAACGTAAATTGACAGTGGTATAATTTAAACGTCATTTATTCATTTATATCTTTTTCATATTTATTAAATTTGTGTTTGTTTTATATACTAGTATTTATTCACCGTTGTACGACTTTGCCCCCCGCAGAGATATAGAAAAACAGTACATTAACGGGTGTTACACGGACTCTTTTTAGACGATACACGGACTCTTTTTAGTTGTTACACGGACACTTTTTATGAATAGAATCACTCGTGCATGATCAGTGAGTTCATGGGCACTTTTACTTTCAATTAGATTTGAACTTTTTGGTTCATCGACTTATTTCCTGTCTTTTTATTGAACAAAATATTTACGTTAGCATCAATATCTTAGTACACTAAGGGATTAGACATTCAACTTCAATAGTGTGTGGGGTGGGGGTGGGGGTGGGGGGGGGGGGGGGAGAGGGTATGGTTTTCTCCTAAAATAGATATTTTGATCCCAAATTTTATGAGAACAAATTTATTATGGACAAGCTGATGACAAATTAATGTTTTGAATGATTCCTTATTTCCGAATACCGCCCCCTTTATGGAGCAAAATATTCGGTCAATAAATGTTTTCTTCAATATATGGACATGAATAGTATTTTGGACAATGCTGAAAGTAAAGAAAAGATGATACTGACGTGTATTTTTCAATAAAAATAAGACAGGGAATAAGTAAATAAAAATCAAATCTAATATCAAAAGATAAAATCCCTATCAACTCACCAATGCACGATTGATCCTATAAACAAAAGTGTTCATGTAATACACGTCCAAATAAGCAGCAAATCTAGAAGAAAATCATTTAACTTATCATATGTCATCAATTTTGGGCGGTAAGCTGCGATTGGATCATATAGTAACACGTGTTTAATCCCGATCAACACTTGCAGATCTGGAGACGAGCATGAATTAAAAAAAAATCAAAGTATATTCCTGAATATATATATAATATTAAGACAAAAACCATTTTTTTCATAAACATTTCATTCACTAATGAAGTAGGAAATTCATTCTTTTGATACCATTATATTGTTATCGAATTTATATCAGTGGCGGATCCATGTCTAAATCCAGAACAAAACATGGGGGGGGGGGGGGGGGTCCAACTTTATGTCCCCATTTAAATGCATTGATCGTCAAAAAAAGGGTTGTTCCAACCCCGGGACCCCCACCACTGCATATTAAATTCATGTATTTGGCAACAAACGCGCGATTTTTACGATTTTTTTTAAAGGGGGAATGAGTGGATTGAATGGCACATCCTGCATTTTTTAATAAAAAATAAAGATCACAGCCTGTGTATTTTAAAATGAATTAGCCCCGCTCCCCCTCCCCGCTTTCCTTTTTATTCATAAAAATCAAACGTTATCTTACTTACCACTAAAATATTCCTTAGTATGTTACTTTTTTACGAAGTTGCATTTTAAAAAGTCTTAAATGTGTACAACATTTATCTTTTACTTGAAATGATTTTTTTTTTTTTTTTTTTTTTTTATCAAATTATTAGATTCCTGATTTTTTTTCTTGAAAAAAAATCTCGGTTGAAGGGAAATGAAAAAAAAAAATGTGTTTATACTATAACTTACATTTACTGCTTTATGGCTATCCAAGTTTCTCAAATGTTTAGTCTTGCTAAAAGTATTATTACTTTCTTGAAACGTCGTACAAGTCAGATAAAAAAAACAAAAGTAACAAAAGAAATAGGCCGGTTACAACCAGCCGAATAGTTTTTCTGCACTTGTAGTCAGGTAAAGGTCCTCGGCTATCGCCTCGGACCTTGACCTGACTACTCGTGCAGAAAAACTATCCGGCAACGGTTGTTACCGGCCTGTTTCTTTGTTACCTTTGTATTTTATCTAATACGTAGATGGCACAGCATTGAAATCACACATGTTGGCTTAATTGATCAATGGTGAAAAGGATGGGTCTTGATCAGAATCATTGCAAACAGAGACTGCATTATAACAATAAAAAGTTTTCTTAACCATTTTATAACGAAAACTATTGAGAATACAGCATTTTCATGACAAAATTGAAAAAAAAATTGCATTAAAGGTTCACAAGGATTTTTTAGTCATCCAATGTATGCCCCGTAGAATATCGAAAAATGTCAGTACGAGAAGGTGAATTAAGGAATGACAATGAATTTTCATCGATTCAAAGCGGCCACAATTGTTTTATTACAACGAACTATCAATGGATGGTCATTTTGAATAATTGAAATAGCACTTACTATATTCTTTAATTTTTTTAACTAATTAGTAACAACATAAGTTGACGTTTGAAAATACATTTGTGTCCTAGAATTTCTCGTACCACCAAGATATAATCTTTTGTAAAATATTGATGGCCCTGAAAATGACTGTTTATAAGAGAAATCAACGGCACTTGATGTATGTCCAAAGCCCTATTTCCTAGTCTCTCGATGAACTTCCTGTAACATGAACGTTGCCATTTTGTTTGTTACGTATGTGACGTTATTTTCATGTGAAATAAGTCGTGTACAAATCAATAAACTCAAAAGGTTATTCACCGGTGAATAATAGGGTTATTCGTCCTTCCTTGTAATTAAATGAAAATTAACAGAATTATATCATGTCACGTGATAACGTGCTAACCAATAGAATTGTTTGTGATAAATTTAAGGTATAATAATATCAGATAAAAAGTTAACATATTGCCAGAATTATTTTGTATGCCTAATCTTAAAACGACTAGTAAATTCTCTATTAATATATATGGGTTTCAATTTTCAATAAAAGAGGTAGGGCCAATTTGTCTTGTTTTTTTTCACAGAAGGGTCAATTTAAAAAAGTGCCGACAGAATAAAATTCACAATAAAAACAAAAAATAAAAATGCTTTTTGATCAATATCTCGATTTACATATATTATGATATGTGTGATAAATATTTAATTTAACCCTCTAAAAGGATGAAAGTCCAATATGTGGAATTAAGGGTGTTTTTAGGTGGAAAAACAGGGAATCGCTCCAGAAGGACATTTCAAACCAAAATAAAGTTATGCTTTTCGTGACTGTGGCGAATTATACTACCTCTTCCCTCAAAAAAGAAATTGGTTTAGTATGTCCTTATTATATAAAAAACAACGTTTTAATGAAAAAATTGGTTTAGTGTGTCCTTATTATATAAAAACAACTTTTTAATGAAAACATTGGTTTAGTGTGTCCTAATTATATAAAAACAACTTTTTAATGAAAAAATTGTAACATCGCTAAATTGTACCAATATAGCTCCTTAATAAGAACAGTATTGTCAAGTATCGCCGTAGTTCAGTCAGTAGAGCATAGAACTGCATATGAGATTGTTTTTCAAGATAGGGTTCGAATCTCGCTCAGTCTTTTTGCATTAAGCCATGAAATTTTTTTTGTTACATATATCCAAACACATCTGCTAATTTATAAACCTAGTATTACAATCTATTACTATCTGTAGGTTGCAATTTTCAATAAATTGAAATAAACACAGTTGTTGCATTTTTTTGGCACTCATTTCTTACTAAAGTCACTTAAAATACCTGGACATTCATTATAAGAACAATTTTCGGCCTGCTGAGTGGCACCACTACAATTTGATCCACATCCGGATGCAGGAGGATTATTGCAAATCATATGTCTAAACCTTTTTTATATTTATGTTCCAGACCATATGAGTATTTGGACCATACGCGTATGGTCATGACCGTATGGGTATACAACTAGACGAGCCATACCTTATGAAGCCTTAAGTATTAACTGTAAACTTATTAATTACCCCGACCATACGCATACGGTCGGACCATACGCGTATGGTCCAAATACTCATATGGTCCGGAACATTTACATCTTCTTTGAAAATTAATGAAAAAAAATCAAATAAATGTCGAACTTCTTATTTAACAAATGGACCCTTGTATAACCTCACAGCAGCTTATAGCAAATAACTGTCAATTGCACCCTGGTCTATTACCGTATTGGAATGACAAATTATTCAAGGAAATAGAAGTAACCGTAACTGGGTTGATAATTGTTATGTTCTGTCATTCAAATGTTACTAGCAGTACCTGTATGCGCACATGATTCTATGTTAACGGCAGTTCAAAAGTATTGTTGAGTACTTTGTTATATATAATACAGCTCGGTTATATATTAATGTTGCAATTTGCACTTACAGCTGTTCCACAAACCACACCTCTTTCGGGTTATGATTAATATTTATAGATATTTTATTTGTTTACGTACTTTGTTTCCAGATATAATCCGTAGAAAAACAGATGGTAGTTGCGAAAATAGAAATTCTTAGAAAGACCCAAAAGTGAAGAGAGTGATAGTACTGAATTTAAGTTTGGGGCATATAAATGTTGAAAATATGCCCCAGAGACCTATGTTTTGACTTTTGAATAAATTATTATGGATATCAACTTCCATTCTAGGATATAATTTGTAAGGAAACTTCATAGTAAAAGTGATACAGTTTTAACAGTAAAGAGATTTCCTATTGGAAATTGCATTGTCAATATTTACAGAATTGCAACCTATAGTCCTAACTGCTCCAAAATATGCATAAACTTGTTGACACAGAATGTTAAGGTGGTACCCAACACTTTCACTAAAATTAATTTGGCTCGTTTAATTTTCATTAAATTTTGACAAAGTATTAACTTTGACCTTTTGACAAAAATATAAAAATTTAAAATTTTTTGAACCAACCGTTTTGTCAGAAAAATTACACTGGTTATATAGCAATTTGACAAACACCAATTTTGATCATTGAGAAGCTTAGTATTCCTTTTACATCACAACGTAATTAAAACGTTTAGCTGACTTTACAGAGTTATCTCCCTGTAGTGTTAGGTACCTCCTTAAGTAAGCGAGAATCAATCATATATTTTTCCATCAGTTAAATGTGTTATATTTAAAAAGAGAACTTGGTATTAAAAAAAATACAGGTTATTTCTATATTCATTTGATCTTACAACGAAGTAAGGAATATTTGTTTTCACCTTTTGATGGGTTAAATTTATTTGGTCTTGAAGTGTCATACGAAAGAATTGTTTTAATGATTTCTGTCAACCAATCATACGTTACGTACCAGCTGGTAACGTCACTGTTATATTGAAACCATATTCACTGAATTTATTATGTTCATCAAAAGAAAAACAGCGATAAACGCCGACATCATTTGCATCCACGTTTCTTATGGTGAGATTGGTTCTTCTAACACCTTTATATTTACTATTCTCTTCAAGAGGTACAAATTCATCACCAATCTTTTTATGCCATCCAAATAAACTCCCTCCTATATTACAAGTCAAATTCACTGTGCCACCCAGCGTTGCAGCTACGTCTACAAAGTAGAAGGTAGAATATTTATTAGAAAAAGAAACTCGAAATGAAAACATCTATTGGGATACTCTTGTAAATCATCTAAATATGATGAAAATCAAAATGATAATTAAAGTAGCAATATGAAAATGTCATCACGACAATCTTCATAGGTGACCAACACACTGCAGCCAAATGTATCTTCATGACAATAAACAAACTATAATTGTTATACTCGTTCAGCAAGACTATTCTTTATAACACTTTGTTCAGTCTGCATTTGCTTTATCTGGGCTAGTTGCCCAATATATAATGTACTGTGGCATATAGTACTTCCCAAATTACCGATCTTTAAAAATAAAAGATTTTAACATATAGTCACATCAATATTATTTCTTTTATCATTTAATGGCATATGTTATGGTAGAATTATTCTGAAACTGTAATATAAATTAATAGTTATCAGGTACCAGGATTATAATTTAGTACGCCAGACGCGCGTTTCATCTACATAAGACTCATCAGTGACGATCATATAAAAATTTTATAAAGCCAAACAAGTACAAAGTTGAAGAGCATTGAGGATCCAAAATTCCGAAAAAAGTTTTGCCAAATACGGCATATACCCATGAATTGTAAACTTGTAACGTGTAATTTAAAACGACTGTGTTATTTTGTTGGTTTTACAAAATCTTATATTAATCATTGTTTGTTGATCTCAATTGGTTCAAAACATGAAGTGTTTCGAATATTTTTGATATTTTATAACATGTAAATTTACAAAAAATTAACGTATCAATGATTTGAATGTCAACACAACTGTGCTAAAAACTGGCATAACCCAAATGACTGTAAGCTCTCATCAAAGAAACCATGTTTATAATTTGGAACGCTATACGCGGGTTACGTTTTCATCAGGCGCTAAAAACCCCAGACGGAAGACCAGATCATTTAAACACAGAGTTATGAAACATTGTAATGCAAAAAAAGTTGTAAAATTGCAACAAATACAATAAATAGATATCAGAAGATGTGATAAGAGTGCCAATGAGACAGCTCTGCGGCAAACTCACAATTTGTAAAAGTAAACCATTATAGGTGAAAACATAAAGCCTTGGCTCATATCGAACAACAAGCTATAAAGAACCCCAAACAATGACTAGTGTAAAACCATTTAAACGAGAAAACTAACAGTTCAAAAGTCTGAATGCGGGTATTTATATTCAAACTCTTTTATGTCCTTTTTTAGTTACAAAAACAAAACAACTATGTCAATTGGATCTGCTTTGATACTATAACTGCCCTTGGATTCTTACTAGATAGCATTTCTGTTCGCATGGTGATTCCTTATGTCGTCAATTTATCGAAATTACCATGAGAATTTACTGTGTACCACTTATTGCATACCTGTTTCTATATTATTATCTATCTATGACTTAAATAAGCAAAGGTACTTCGAAACAACATCTGATTCAGTAATTTAATTACACTTTTAGATATTTTGATAATATATCGGCTCTCAATAATGAAGACGTCGGTATATACACTTCACAGATTCATCCTGACGAATTGACCTTAAACAAAGCTTATATTAACAATGAACGCTGTCCTTTACTGGATCTATATCCTTAACCGCAAGCTTAATATCGAAATTTATGGCAAAAAGATTATCATTTCCTTTTGTTAATTGTCCATTTTTAGATTTATGACGTTCCCTCGTCACCATCTTATGCAGACATCTTATATGTTAAGGTATTTCTCTTCCGATCATTTATGGTAATATTCTTTACAAAGCACAAACATGTCGACATTCACTTCAAATTTTAACCAAACCTTTAAACAGACTTATTCAGAAGGGATATGGTTACAATACTGTCATTTGTAATAAAATGAGCAACACGACAGGTGTAACAAGTTGAGCAGGACCTGCCTACCCTTCAAGAGCACATGCGATCACCACCAGATTTTTGTGGTGTTCTTGTTGCTTAGTCTTTATTTTTCTATGTTGTGCCTTGTGTTCTATTGTTTGTCTTTTTAATTTTAGCAATGGTAATGTCAGTTTTTTTTCGATCTATGTGTTTGTCTCTCTGGTATCTTTCGCCTCTTTTTTATATTAAGGATTGCATATGTTCGAATTGAAATTGATTCAATCATAGTGTCTTTGAATCGGAGATAAATACATTCTTAAACCAGTTGTTGGTATGATACTGGTTATGTTTTTCTCATATATTTTATGATGAAGTGTTACTAGACCCCCAACGGAAGAGAGTGTGCTAGATGTTCCTATGATGAAGACATTATCTTTCAAAAAGCCTAATTGAGGTCTGGAGCTTGCATGCCAGTAACTGCTAAAAGTCCTTGGTTAATTTGTTAATTTATGTATCATTGTAATTATGCTTATTTTCTTTTGTTTCCTATTCTGAAATTTGACTCGGACTTCTTTTAACCTGAGTTCCATTCTTCGTATTGCTTTATTCTACATTGGCTAGAGGTATAGGGAAATGGTTGAAATCTTACAAAACATGTCAAATTCTTATGTTGTTTTTATTTTTTTTTAGTTCATATATATATTTTGGAGTTTAGTATAATGTCCAGTTTCACGGAACTAGTACATGTTTGTTTTCAGAGGCCAGCTGAGGCCAACCCCGTGTGCGGGTTTTCCTCGCTGCGTCGAAGGCCCATTGGTTGCCTTCGGCTGTTGTCTGCCCTTTGTTTGGTTTTTGTCCCATTGACCTGTTCCCAATTTCCATTTTATTTATATCACTCAAGTTAGTCTTATTTCTAATTTTTCATTGTTTTTTCTCACTAGCTCTCATATTCGTTAAACAAACTTCATTTCATTAAATATTTGTTTATACATGTATTCATCATGCGTTCATGTACGGTAAAATTTTAAATAATTGTAAATGTTTATGATTATACACATACCTGCAGCAGAAATGTAGAAATTAAAAATCAGTACGAAAATTATTCCCAACATTTTCTATCCTTCATTTATTTGAAGTTAATGAGGAAGTAGTTATCATATTTGTAACTGACCTTAAAGAATAAACTTAATTAACAAGTTTCATAATGTACCGGAATGACACAGTGCGGTTAATTGTTTGAAATGATAAAAAAAACCAATGTCTATATTTAAATTTTTGCGTTGCCGTAAAAGGTTTCCTCGCTAATTTAAATGAAAAGAAAACTAGGCAGTTGACGGGATATTCGTTAAACCGTTGTTTTTTGTAGTGCGTTGAAATGAAAAAAAAGACATATTTTATACAATGTTATGCTTTTTTCTTAAAAAAGTTCGATGCATTTTTTATACAGGGTCAAGGGCATGCATAGAATGTATTCACAGGTAGAGCCGGATCTGCTTTACTTACCAGTCACCTAAGAACATCCATTGTTTGGCTTTTTTAATCACTGACTTGTGAGTTTGAATGTCACTTTGGTATATTTCGCCCATATTTTTCTCCTACTAATATACCATTCTTAAAAACAATTACAAAAAGGGAAGTCAGAATTGCTCTTAACACTACATGCGTTCTTTTCTTTGAAAGCAATAAAGTGTGAAATTTAAAAAAAAAAAGAAATATAATAACGAAAATTCCAAACCCAAAGAAAAATTGAAAAGGCCCTTGTCATATTCCTGACTTAGTGAAGGCGTTTTCGAATGTGGAATATGTTTGATAAACATGATCTTATAGATATTTAAACGGCTAACTTGTATGGCAGTCGCCTCAAAGTACTTTATATTGACAAAAATGTGTGAACAAAACAAACAGACATTATAGGTAAAAATGTCAACATTGTGTTATAATCTAAACCAAACAAATTGTTTATTGTATCTTATTTTCAAAACAAAATAGTACAAAGTGTGACGTGAAAACAACGTTTTTTTCATTATATAAAAAAGTTTTATTGAAATTTGGAAATTTGACATATTTTTGACGGAATGCAGGGTACTACCTTTGAAAGAACCCTACAGGTAGTCAAATATAGGACGTTTTTTTAATCCGGAGACAGAGAAACTGGATTGAGTCAAATTTGGCGCTCAATGCTGTGAGAGTTACGTCATAGATGGCGTGACGTCAACGTGGGTCATTTCCATAGCTAGGTCAGTAGTCCCATTCCTTCAATGTTGCAGTCAAGTGATGCATTTTATGAAATGAGTGTAAAAGATCGGCATAATAGGACAAAATCGTTAATGAATTAAATGTTTAATTACAGACATCATGGATAATCAACAGAATTCAACATTTCACAATGAGCAACCATAATTAACCATTGAACTAAGGAAAACTTGCGTGAAGTTCCCCGGGATAATGGTTAGCAACGTCCGGGTATATGTGTTAGCAACACCCAGCGGCTATGGGTTTTATAACGACGTGCGTTAACCAATCAAAATCCTAGAAATAGACTAAGCCGGGGATAAACATGAATAATGTGGCGGGGTTAAACATGTTAGCGGGATTTTAACCCTCCCCTAACCTGGGACAGTGGTATTACAGAACTATAAGAATCAGTTAACTCATCATATGGACAAAAATACAAGTGGGCGTGGCCGGGTACTTGTATTTTTGTACATCCCGACAACAAAAAGACACAAGGAACAGATCTTAGGGTACTCGCAGTTAACTGACAGCTAGTGCAAAGCCACTAACAACTAATAAAAAAATCTCATGCATCTAAGACTAAACTATCAATCCGTTCACATCCAACATCCAATGGATTTAGTGTAAAGACGTCATAAACAGTAAGCGTCGGTTTAAATTGAACCACTTATGGTAATTTTTTTGTATGCAGATATATTAGTAAGTTGCTATCTAATGTATCAAAAACAGATACATATCAGTCAAAATTTAAAAAAAAAAAAAGCAATTTTTGCTTTCAAATTTATCCGGGTAAAGCAAAATTTATGGTGAATCAGAGGCTGCTGATTTATGGTCAAGTCAATATATGACTAAAAGGCGTACACATCAGTTACACTTCAACAGAAACTATTTGAGAGTTGGTGTGTCCATGATGATATACTGCAATAATACTTATTTTCGCGGTGTACTTATTTTCACGAATTTCGCGGTTGGTTTATTATCGCGAAAATAGATACACGCAAATCTAAATCCAAATGAAAAACTGAACTGAAAACTTACTGTTCATCTATGCATACATCGATGACATGACATGTTTACAATCCTGTTTATCCTATTAATAAACCAACTAGATTAATATCAACAGGTGACAAGTAAAAACCAATTAAATATCAAAGAAACAATAATGACTCGAGATGACCTTGAACCATATGACTTTCTATTGTTGTTGTTATAGATTGATTTACAAACATGTGTGTACAGTAGCAGACAATTTTTTTAAAGCTTTACAGTAATCATTTGATAACGAACAAAATTATAATTATAACTAGATTTTATGAAAATAAAACAAGCACAAATAAATACACACGAAGATTATTTACAAACAACCAAAGTTACTACAGTTTGTCATTTACCGTGTGCGACTCCTGCAATACCGGTCTTAACCCAACTTCCTTTCAAACTGTCATCTTTTACATTCTGAAATGCATGCACTAACCACTCAGCGTGTACTACATTTTCACCGACGGCTATTTACGATTTTGCTTTAAATACAGTTCAGATTTACACACGAGGTGATGATTATAACTGTAAAAGATTTGTTGTTTTTTTTGAGAAAAAATCGCGAAAATAAATACCCGCGATGTTGTTTGAAATATACAATTTGCAAAAGTAACTACCCGCGAAAAAAAGTACTATTACAATAATATACTGACGGACTTTAAAAACGCAACACATTTTGGTAATTGCGTATACCAAATCATGATTGATCCTATAACTACTTATCATACTTTGTGTGCTTATTTTTGTTTAGAAAAATTCCAATATCTGACCTATCTGAGGTTATTAAACATCCCAGATTATTGAAGTGAAATTTGAAACCAATAAATGATTTTTTTAAATTTTTGCTTCAATCGATCGGTACCTACAATTAAATAAGCTTGAAAATGTTGCATCTCCATATTTCCGAGACTGAATGAAAATATAAATCAGACCAAAGGGCAAGCAGAAAAACGTGCACTTACTGTTACTATACAAACTCGCGTCGGGTACTCGTCTGACTGTCTTCCCATCAGCGATACAGACAGACAGGATCTGTTGTTGACCATCAATGACCAAATCAATATGTTGTGACAGCGCCATGTCGATCGAATCTGATCATGCAAAGTCATTTGCGAATCACTTTTCCGAATGAAATGATAGACAGATGCATGCCATAAATGTTTCCCATATACTGAAATGCGAAAGAGTGGATTGAGAAAAAACATTCTAAGCCCTAAAGTGCAAACCGCATAATTGTCAAAACACACCGTAATGGGTAACCATAATAATCAAGTCGATACATTACGCTCACTCTCGATTACTACATTTACTGTAATCGGTGGTATAAAGGCAAAATCAGAAGGTACAAAACAGAACCCAAACCATGTCCAACAGAATTGAATAAATCTTATGTTCATACATTTGTTTAACAAAGTTTGCATATTTGAAAATGGGAATTAAAAGAATAATCTAGTGTTACGTTTCTATAGTAATGCAGTATAAATGCTATACTTAAAGTGTACCAAGTTGGAAGTTGTTGAAAATGATGATTTAGGGTGAAAACTTCGTGGTTTAGTAATAAAAAAACATCAATGAAAAATTTAAATTTTAATATTCATTTATTGATGAAGCAGCATGTATAAACTTTATTTGAAACAATTGAATTTTTTTGTAAAAGGAAACTGACAAAATTTCCTTATCAGGAAAACAATAAGATTTTATCATCATTTCTCCTAAAAAGGAAACCAAGAATTTGTCAAATATAACTCTATTGTCCATAAAACCAACACAATTGCTTACGGAAACTGATAAAATTTCATAACCAGAAATAACTATTGTGATTCTAAAACTAAGATTTTAATCGGGTGCTCGCCGAAAACAGGAAAAACAAATTAATTGAAATACAATGCAGTTACGATTGATTTTTATCAATATTGTCTGTTGACAAACAAAATGTTTGATACGCAAAATCTTAAGCTTTCTATAAAAAATATCCAAAATTGTAAATAGTAAATCAAATGTATGTTATGAATCAAAGACAATGTGACAAAGACTTTGTAAATGTATGTATGGATATGACTTAAATTTCGTATAGCTATGTATCAATTGTTCCATATCCTGAGAAAGAGGAAGATGCGAGTATTTTTGATAAAGATTCAGTCGAGTTATTCCAACTGTTAACGTATGGGTATTTCACAAGTTATATATATAGCTGGTAGATTATAATACAAAGGCGGCGAAATATTGGCTACTCTGGCTACTTTCTGATTATTACTGTATCCGAATATCAAAAGTGAGGAGATTTGGTATGCAGATAAAAGAGGGACGAAAGATACCAGAGGGACAGTCGAACTCATCAATCGAAAATAAACTTACAACGCCAAGGTTTAAATCGAAAAAGACAAACAGACAAACAATAGTACACACGACACAACATAGAAAACTAAAGAAAAAGCAACAAGAACCCCACTAAAAAAAACTAGGGGTGGTCTGGGAGATATATACCCTGTATGCAGGTGTTGCTGGAATGTTGCTCCTTAGAAATGGAAAATTCACAATTGGAAAGCTGAAATTATCTCTTTTGTCGTAAAGTTTTGTTTTTTTCAAACGGGCCTCATTGTCAATTGATAATGCATTAATAGTACAAACTTACATGCAGATAAAATACAAATTGGGTTAATTGACCACGAGTCGTCTTACATAAGGTATTATAAAACCTTGCAATAATGTGTATGTGTCTTACGAGACGATTTTATCTTTGAAATTATCATTTCCCTCCACCTTATCAGCAATATACCAATTTCAACTTGATATGGTACTAGTATATGCATTTCCTAACTTATTCGGTATCCAAGATATTGCAGCTGTTACTCAGACTATAGAGTTGACATGCCACACAACCAGGTCCAACCCACCATTTTTTTCTTCTCTAAAATGCACTGTACCAAGTCAATAAAATCTTATATTTGATACGTTTCCCTCAGTTTTAATTTGAAACCCGGATTTGTTTTTTCTCTATCGATTTATGAATTCGGTATACTACTGTTGCCTTAATTTATAAAACGTTGAATATTCCATAACAAAGACAGTTGTGACCATACGTTTGATGTGTGTGAGATTTTGATTTTACAAAAAAGGACTTCTGTTTTGAATTTTCTGAAGAGTTGTGAATTTTGTTATTTAAGGTTTGGCATTTAACAATTGGTTCCAAGTATCAACGAGAATGAAATTAAATACGGGTACCATTCGATTTGATAATACTGTTTTTTGTTCAGTACCGTGTTAGTCTGTGGAACCTTATTTTTACTTTGATAGTAATTACCACTTCATTAATTGCATATTTTACAAGTTTGTACGGTTCATAAATAATAGTTGAAACACATGTTCATAGTCGATTTGAATACAATGTTTTCATCTTGATCTTGATCCAGGAACATACGAATAATTTAAAGCATGTCATCCAGATTTCTATGTCCAAATCTTCAAATTTAAAGGTGGCAGGGGAATAGAAATAGGGTCTCTACAAGTCTTCTTTCGACCGGCTGTCCAATCCTAACCAAAGTGGGGCGTCCGATTGCTGTGCGGGATTTATCAAGTACGCAAACCCGTCCGGTCAGAATTGGGACGGTAAATCCGTTGCCTCATAAAGAGATCCACGCTCTCAGCACGTTAAGACCAATTGTAACAACGCTTTGAGGGATCCATCATCAGCGGCCTGTTTGAAGGATGAATTCTTGTTCATATGCATTATACTTTCATGTTCCCGGGGCAGTCCAAATTTTCCCGACATGCAACTAAATGCACCTATATTGCTATACCTACCTATTGTTAATTTGATCTTTTCATGAACATGAATCAAACATTTTATGCTGGTAAGCAACCAACAATCAATCATTCTATTCACAAATATATAGCAGAAGTGAATTTTTTATATGTTAAATCCATTACTTTGTAGTGTTTCATATCCCAGTGCGTAGTTGATGTTAATTGGTCTATTGTTTCTATAGAATATTTCGAGTTATATTTATTAAATATAAAAAAAGTAATATTCACGGTGACAATCACAATAAAGGTCTTCTTTAACTTTAGATACTAAAGACTGAGCAACACGAACCCCGCCAAAATCGGCCAAGCAACTTGTGATAGCGTCGGTAAAACTGTAAATGGATGATATCCATCTTTCTACATGAAACACTATCGGTTTAATGGCTTCCTTGAAACCCTCTATAATCATTACAGAAAAAGCAAGCTCTGGAAAGCGTAGCAAACCGGGAAAGACACTCTATCAGCAGCCGCTTTTGTAATATTGCTACGTATAAATGGAAAGTTCACAATGTGCACCTTCCGAGTTTGGTTTTCAAATATGTTGTCCTCAAGTTTTGCTGATATGTCTGAATATTTAATGCACATCTTGTTTTGTAAAATAATAATTGTTTAATGTAATCATTACCAATTTTGTAGACATCTGGACTGTTAATTACCGAATTTATAGGTTTGGTTCTTGCATAACAATACAAATAACGTTTAATCGAAATGTACTGTTTTTTTTTAAATGTAGGAATGCATCTGATTAATGCAAAGTTTTCAACTCTTATGACTCAAAATGACAAAAACAGACTAGGAAAGATACACAAATTTTATTTATGCAAAATATAGTTAAGCACAATAAATATTTTTTTTTAAATAAAAACAAATCAATATTATAAAAAAGGGACGAACACTTGATACGGTGATACAAAAACCCATACAATTGATTTCTTATAGGTGTTATACCACCATTATTTTTCCTATTAGTATTTGTTAAATTTGCACTAATAAAAAAAAAATGTGCAAAAGTTATTTTTGTTTCAAATAAGGAAATACTGCATGAGTAATGTTTTATCATGAACAGTACAATAGAAAAAAAACGTAATGTTTCATTGCAAAAAAAGAAAAAAAAAACATCACTAAAATATAACCAATAAAATTTCCACCCTTTTCCTTCCTGTATGCAAGTGTTAGTAACCATGAAACCTAAAGTTTCCAAAATATTCCATAGAATCACCAAATAAAAAAATAATGGTGCTTTGAAACACCCGAGATACATTAGCCCTGAAAAGTATATATCACCGACTTTTCAAACCATTATGAGTAATTTGAATTGTTTTTTTTTCGCTCATTTATTTTTTGAAAACAGTCATCTGACGTCATTTTTCTATTTTAACGAAAATAGTCGCAAATATCGCAAATTCGATAATATAGTCAAATCCCAAAAGTTCAAATTTAAAATGTTATACAATCAATATGTTCAAATGTATTTATGTGATATATTTCAACTTAAAATGACTTTATGGTCTTTAACATTCTTGACTAACAATGACAACGTATCACAATATATTGCACAACCCGTCCCAAACGTGTCATTTTAATGTCTCATGTCGTCAACTGCAAAGAAACGTATCTTCTTGATAAATATTTTGAAAAAACACAACATCTAAACGTGTCTAATGAGTCACAGATGTCTCCATTTTATGAACACTCAATCGTGTCCATACTTCAAAAACATCCAAATGTATCCACCGTTTTTTTTATTGTGATTTGTGATCACTTTTATGGTTAAATACAAATCCATTCGGTATTATTACAGGAAACTTAGTTTTGATTTTTTTTTATAAAAATGAGACAGTCACTCTAAAAGCAGATATATCACAAATGTAGAACAAAGGCCGTGCTATACCTTCTTATATGATTGAATAAAACCACTGCAAGTACAGATGAATTTGTTTTGTGCAATTCTTCTTCTTATCTTGTGTTTAATTCAAAAACAGAACTCTGTGATTTCATCTTTCACCTAGGATAATGTATCATGTCTTTGACAATTGTCTATACGATAACTACATCTATCCTCCAGATGTCCTTCGATAGCGGCTTTGATATTTTCTTAGAATCTTGCAAATGAAACCTGACGTCTTTAATGGTGTCCCCCATCACTGATTGAACATTGTCGTTAAAGATATTGACGAAACCGCTAAAAAAATCGGAGACGTTTTGGTGTTACAACATATTTTTTTGGCAAATAACAATTATCAGATACGGTTGGGGGATGTCAAATTGAACATGCTTAGGCGTTCTGAAATTTTAAGAACACATTTGGAAAAAAAACACGCTTGTGTGTATCTTATACGTTTTGGAGAATGTTCAAAACATAACAGAAAAATATAATCATACAAAATAATATAATTTATATTTAGAAATACAAAAATAAAATTGAAAAACATATACATAAAAAATATAGTGGAAAACAAAGAATGATGAGTTTGAACACAAAAAGACTAAATCAATGGAGTAAATCTTTTGTTGTTTTTCTTCATATCAAAATCACAATTATTCATTCTATTGGATGCACGATGTTTTTTCTGATGGCAAGCCAAAGACCAGCACTTTTACAGGTTTGATAGGAAGTCTTAACATTCTTAGCAAGACGTCATAACACGTTATCTGTGTTCACATGTTTGTCTTGATATTGTAATGAAACTGCATCCTATTAAATATATTTATAGAAGAAAAAAATGATTGAAGGATATTGATAAACAGCTAGTCTGGTAAGTTATTCGATAAACGAATATGTATGAAGTGTCTCCAAGTACTGTGCCATTACTTCGTAACAAAACTCATAATCTTCCTAGAATAGAAATATATTATTAAAATATTGTATACTTTTTGAAGCAACCACTTTGTAAAATTCTATAAATCATTAAGCACTTTTGGATTGTGATATATTTTTGGAATGTTAGATGCAGCACTATGTAATAACTGAATTATTCAAAAAAGCAAAATGCTGATAGAACCTCCAATCGTTAAGTTTATGGAGCTTCATATTGCAAAAACCTACGATGCTCAGTATCAACACATTATTGGAAACTCTATATCTTAAGTATAAACACATTTAGAGGACGACAAAACCTTCGGTAGCAACAAATTAAGGAAATTTATGATGTTCAGTAGCGTACAAAAAAGTTCGTCCTATAAAAATTAAACGTTCATCACCATCGCTGTGACAGAGGGTTACTTTATTGTTATTGTTTTCTGTTATATCATTGTATCAGAAAATATCAACACTTTGTGGATAAATATTCTGCATCAACATGATGGTCAAAAAGTATAGATTCTAGGTACTGACGTTGTTTGTCATCAGAAAAACGTGTTTTAGATTTCTTTTCTTTTCTTTTCTTTTCTTTTGATTTGTCTTTGCATTTTTTGTATTTTTTGTTTGTTTACTTCATTTTGGTAATATCGTTTTGGCATGGCTCGGTATTCATACACCCCGCCATTGTGTTATTGTGCTGTGGTCAATTTTTGCTATGTGCCTAGTCTACAGGGTGTCTACATTTTCTTGTTTTTATTTGTAGACATAATTGTTTGCTTTTATAGTGATGAAGATTATAAAACAATATTAACTGCTGCTATTTTTTGTTTAATTTTTAACGTATTATGTTTAAAATTGAGAATGGAAATGGGGAATGTGTCAAAGAGACAACAACCCGACCATAGAAAAAACAACAGCAGTAGGTCACCAACAGGTCTTCAATGCAGCGAGAAAATCCCGCACCCGGAGGCGTCCCTCAGCTGGCCCCCAAACAAACATACACTAGTTCAGTGATAATGAACGCCATACTAATTTCCAAATTGTACACAAGAAACCAAAATTAAAATAATACAAGACTAACAAATGCCAGAGGCTCCTGACTTGGGACAGGCGCAAAAATGCGGCGGGGTTAAACATGTTTGTGAGATCTCAACCCTCTCCCTTTACCTCTATGCAATGTAGAAAAGTAAACGCATAACGATACGCACATCAAAATTCAGTTCAAGAGAATTCCGAGTCTGATGTCAGAAGATATAACCAAAGAAAATAAACAAAATGACAATAATACATATATAACAACAGACTACTAGCAGTTAACTGACATGCCAGCTCCAGACTTCAATTAAACTGACTGAACGATTATGATTTCATCATATGAACATCAGACACAATCCTTCCCGTTAAGGGTTTAGTATCATACCATCATAACATATATGAGAAGAACATAACCCGTGTCATGCCAACAACTGGTTTTTGAATAAAGTGTTTAGTTCCGATGCAAAGACCCCATAAGTGAATCAATATTAACGCCAAAATATGCAATCTTTAATGACCTGACAACAGTATCGTAACTATATCCCTTCTTAATAAGTCTATTCAAAGGTTTTGTTAGTTTCTGAGGTGAATACTGACACCTTTGTGCTTTATAACGAATATTTTCATTAAAAATTGGATGTGAAATACCTGAACGTGTAAGAAGTCTGCATGTTGAGCTATATTTATGAATGATGTCCTTATACCGATGATAAAATTTAGTAAATGTTTTGACTAGTTTGTGATATCGAAAACCCTGGTGTTATAATTTTTCAGTAATACATAAATTTCTCTCGTTAAAATCTAAAACATTGTTACATACACGAGCGAATCGTTCAAGTTGAGATAAATAAACACCGTAAGATGGTGACAAGGGAACGTCAACATCTTAAAATGGATAATTAACGATAGGAAATGAAAAATCATCTCTTTTATCATAAATTTTAGTATTCAGCTTTCCGTTAGTGATATAGAAATCAAGATCGAGGAAAGGGCAGTGGTCATTGTTAGTATTAGCTTTATTTAAAGTAAGTTCAACAGGATAAATTTCTTTAGTATACATACTGAAGTCGTCATTATTGAGAGCCAAAATATCTTCCAAATATCTAAAAGTATTATTAAACTTGTTTATCAGATGTTGTTTCGATGGGTCTTTGCTTATGTTTGTCATAAATTGTAACTCATAGCAATACAAAAACAGGTCCGCAATAAGTGGTGCACAGTTAGTCCCCATTGGAATTCAGATAACCTGACGATATACGGAATCCCCAAAACGAACAAAAATGTTATCTAGTAAAAATTCCAGGGCATATATAGTATCAAAGCATGTCCAATATGTTTGTTTGGTTTTGCTCTCACATTGTTGTCAATATAATGTCATTGTATGCAACTGCCATACAAGTAAGAGTTTGATCTAGCTATAAAACCAGATTTAATCTTCAAAATTTCTACATAGAGAAATGTCGGTACTAAGATAGGGGTATGACAGTTTCATTTTATTTTTCGATTTTATTGATGTGTTTCAGGTTTTGGTTTTTTGTCGTTTGTTAGTGACTGTCAGTTTTTGAATTTGCCTTGGACTTCGGTATTGTTTTTGTTTTACTTATTTGTGAACCTAATTATGTTCAATATCAAATAACTCTTAGGTCTTGTTAAGTAGCAACATAATGTCAAACGTATTGGTTTCAAGTAACAAATTAAGAAAGACCACTTGTGTTTGCTAAAAATGTTTGTGTTGTCTGAAGTCAGTAGTAAAAAAAGCCGTTTAGAAGACATCTCTTGGGAATAAGTACTTTTTTCACAGGATAACATATTATCCTGTGATATGGACAAATTCAAACCTTTCTTGTGAATAAAACTTTGTGGTTTTATTTATTTACATCTGGGCGATTATTCCACTTTTTCTTTGTAAGTGTGTTTGTCTTTTTAAAGTTACTAAACACATTTGTAATAAGTAACGATCTCTTAATCTTAATGACATTGAAGGCCAAACAAAATTGTCTTGGATTTGACAAATGCATTCCTTGAGTGGTTACTTGAACCTTGCGCGTTATACATAAGTTATTAGAAGGAAAACAATGATGGATTCAGCACATTTAAAACTTACAAAGACTTTGATGTAGCCATCCTCCATTCTTTTGAGTAGTGTTGCATATTCCAACAATGAAAATGTCGTCTCCCTTTCGATTGCGCTGACAGAATATAGACACAAACTGACAGCAGCACAAACAGAAAAGCCTTTCCCTTTGCTATAATATACATAAAAGAAAAAAAGGGGCAATAAAGCAACTGCAAGTGTAAAATAATTTCATTAAAATAATAAAATCGATTATTCAAGTTAAAAAACAGCTTCCTTTGTTTAAGATTATATTGTATATGATAATGAGAAAGCTTTTCAAAACGATCAAGTACATATATTGACGGAAAACAAAACATTAGTATAGTACCTATATCCCTTCTGAATAAATTAGTGTAAAGGTTTTGAGGTGAATGCCGACATTTTTGTGCTTTGTAAATAGTAATACCATAACAGATTCGATGTGAAATACCTGAACGTATTTATGTCTGCATGTTGACTTATATTTACGAATGATGCCCTTGTACCGATTATAAAATGTACTAATTGTTTTGACTAGATTGTAATAAAGAAAACTCTAATGTCATAATTTTTCAGTAATACAGAGATTTCTTTTGTTAAAATCAAATACTTTATTACATACACGAGCGAATGTGTACATCATTTTTGTTTCTAAAAACATAAAGATTATTTTTGATTGTTAAATTTTAGGATACTTATGACATTTAATTGGTGTTTCTATTTTGAGCAAACATCATCCATTTTCGTCCTGCTTTTGTTCTCTGCTGCCCACCAGTAACCGTGTGTGTTATACATTAGAGTAAGACTTTACCTTCCAACTAACGTAACTGGTTGACCCTCTTTCACTTTAACTTTATCGAGTAATGAACAGATGGTTTCTAACGGAGGATGCGTATCAGAATCAACCCATTTAACTGTTTTGAAGATTTTCACGGGCTTCTTTGTTTTTGTTTTCTGTAATATAATTCTTTTTTATTATATTTATTTATATACAAAATTTCTATTGACAAATAAACACGACTGACAGCATTTTGGTCTCTGTTGGTCTTAACTTCATCTGTTGAATATAAATATAAATATAAAACAAAATCAAATCCATTTATCGAAGACATTGAAATCGAATTATGGTTGGTGATTGTATATCATGTATATCAGGAAACTCAACTCGGTTGCCACACTTGGTCTTCATTGTTCACATATCATGTCATTTCCTCCGTGTGTTTCACTTGGCTAATATATATATATATATATATATATATATATATATATATATATATATATATATATGAGTCTGAAAGATTGTGTAACAATACCGATAAATGGATGGAAAACAAAACACTAAAAAGTGTTGAATATCATTGCACAAAGATGGAAAAACTAAACAGATGATATAAATTATACAATAATTGCAAATATTTCGGCTCAACAAATGGCCTTCTTCGGTGACAAAAGTTTTAACAATAATGAGATATAATGTATAAGGTGTAAACATAGATCACTAATAATACAGGTAAGTTTTGGTCGATTGATTTTAATCCAAAATCCTGAATATAATAATATTAACACTAGACTGTAAATTTAATTATTTCTTTCTATTGATTCCATCTGGATGGAGGACACCCAGTGTTTTTATCCAAAACCTCTCCCGATTTTCTCTTTGCCTATTTTGCCATGTACAATCCTGTTCGATCACAAGGATCTTCATGTGATCAAAATCTTTCAGGTTGTGATCTGGTAACCTGAAATGTTGGCTGACAGGAATGTACGGTTTTTTTGTGAGGTCACTCCTGTGGCCATTGAGGCGTTTGTGAAATGGCTGCATAGATTCACCAACATATTGGAGACCACATCTAGGACACTCAAGAACGTAAATCACGTTTGAGCTTTTGCAGTTGACATTGCAAAAGATCTTGTATGTCTTTTCTGTGGTCTTACTGTGAAATGTTGATGAATGCTGCAATTGGTTGCAACATTTGCAGCGCTTGTCCCCACAAGGCTGACAATTACCTACAGTATGGTTAGGTTTGGAAAGGTCAGCACGGACAAGTATATTTCTCAATGTCAACTGCAAAAGCTCAAACGTGATTTACGTTCTTGAGTGTCCTAGATGTGGTCTCCAATATGTTGGTGAATCTATGCAGCCATTTCACAAACGCCTCAATGGCCACAGGAGTGACCTCACAAAAAAACCGTACATTCCTGTCAGCCAACATTTCAGGTTACCAGATCACAACCTGAAAGATTTTGATCACATGAAGATCCTTGTGATCGAACAGGATTGTACATGGCAAAATAGGCAAAGAGAAAATCGGGAGAGGTTTTGGATAAAAACACTGGGTGTCCTCCATCCAGATGGAATCAATAGAAAGAAATAATTAAATTTACAGTCTAGTGTTAATATTATTATATTCAGGATTTTGGATTAAAATCAATCGACCAAAACTTACCTGTATTATTAGTGATCTATGTTTACACCTTATACATTATATCTCATTATTGTTAAAACTTTTGTCACCGAAGAAGGCCATTTGTTGAGCCGAAATATTTGCAATTATTGTATAATTTATATCATCTGTTTAGTTTTTCCATCTTTGTGCAATGATATTCAACACTTTTTAGTGTTTTGTTTTCCATCCATTTATCGGTATTGTTACACAATCTTTCAGACTCATATAATTTTTCCTGTTTGTGTAGTATTGTCAATTTTGATGATCCAATACCTATTAAGTTTACTGGTTGGTAGATTCTTATAGACTCTATATATATATATATATATATAAAAGTCTATAAAAACGACCAACCAGTAAATTTACTATGTACCGGATCGTCTAGAATAGGCGATACTATGCAGATAAGGAAAAAATTATATCAGTCTAAAGATTTGCACAACGGTACTGATATAAGATGTTATAATACGAAAATGTTGTTATTAAATCGTGCTGACAAATATTTCGGCTCAACAAATGGCCTTCTTCAAGTGTCACAAGTTTTAACAATACTGATACATAATGTATAAGGTGTAAAAATAGATCAGTAATAATACAGGTAAGTTTTGGTCGATTGATTTTAATCCAAAAGCCTGAATATCATAATATAAACAAAACACTATAAATCAATATACGTGACTGTGTATATTAACAATAAAAATGAGTGGAAAAACAAAAACGCTAGTATTTCTTATCGATGCCGTTTGGATGATGTACATTAAGAACCTTTATCCAAAAGCTTTCCCGAACCTGTCGCTGGGCATCACTCCAGTGAATATTCTGTTCAATCACTAGAATTTTCATGCGGTTAAAGTCATCAGGTTTGTGACCCGACTGTCTGAAGTGCTGAGAAACTGGGAGAAGTGGCTTCTTAGAGATATCACTCCTATGGCCATTGAGGCGTTTGTGGAAAGGCTGCTTTGGAAATCAGTTGAAAAGAATTCCAAACTATCCAAGATTTTTCCCGAGCCTCCAATGATAGCTTTTAGGCAACCTAGTAGTCTGCGGAACCTGCTGGTGCGGGCTGAAGTGTCTGATAATAGAAGTACTTCTGGAGAATGTCGTTCGTGTGAAGAAAAACGCTGCAAATGCTGCCTACAGATGCAGCATTCATCAACATTTCACAGTAAGGCAACCGAAAACAACTATAAGATATTTTGCAATGTTACCTGCAAAAGTATGAACGTTATTTACATACTAGAATGTTCGGTTTGTGGCCTCCAATATGTTGGTGAGTCAAAGCAGCCTTTCCACAAACGCCTCAATGGCCATAGGAGTGATATCTCTAAGAAGCCACTTCTCCCAGTTTCTCAGCACTTCAGACAGTCGGGTCACAAACCTGATGACTTTAACCGCATGAAAATTCTAGTGATTGAACAGAATATTCACTGGAGTGATGCCCAGCGACAGGTTCGGGAAAGCTTTTGGATAAAGGAACTTAATGTACATCATCCAAACGGCATCAATAAGAAATACTAGCGTTTTTGTTTTTTCACTCATTTTTATTGTTAATATACACAGTCACGTATATTGATTTATAGTGTTTTGTTTATATTATGATATTCAGGCTTTTGGATTAAAATCAATCGACCAAAACTTACCTGTATTATTACTGATCTATTTTTACACCTTATACATTATGTATCAGTATTGTTAAAACTTGTGACACTTGAAGAAGGCCATTTGTTGAGCCGAAATATTTGTCAGCACGATTTAATAACAACATTTTCGTATTATAACATCTTATATCAGTACCGTTGTGCAAATCTTTAGACTGATATATATATATATATATATATATATATATATATATATATATATATATATATATATATATAGTTTTGAACATAAAACAATAATAATTCATAATGTTTACATGGTTTCAGCATGTGCAAGTTCTGACATTTTTTTTTTTTACCTTTTAGTTCTTTTGACATTCGCTAGATCATTTTCCCAATACATATTATAAACAATGTTTAATTTTAAATACGTCTGTTTCTTGTTTTTTTGGACTTACCCACTATTATTCGCTATTCAATGCTTTTCAATTGATATACTACTAATAGCATCATTTAACTCACCTTATCATATAAAGAAAACCTGAGCAAACATATGTTGTCATTCATTTTCTCGGAAGACTGCATTTCTATTTCTAACATTGCCACCTTGAAAACATCGTCTTGAGTGGGATAAAAACTGGAACTCTAGATAAATTGTCACAATCTATATATATATATATATTCATAAAAGGTAAAGGTTTCAAGGTAGTTATTTAGTTAAACGTATTAAATTTAGAATTGTACCGTTATTTATTAAACAATACGAGTTATAACATTTAAGCTAATGTCAGCAAATTATGCCATAAATGTGAGACTGGAATATTAAAACAAACATTCGTTTTCGTACTCTATGCTAACATTTTCAACGTCAAACATATAAATATCAAGCGCATTATATAGTTACAGAAATCTTCCAAGTTACTAGAAATGCTTTTGTTAAAAATGTCTATCATTCAAAATATTTATGTACCTTTTCATTCTTCTGTACAATCATAATAATATTTTCGACGTTGTAGTTGATAATCATGCTCCAGAACTGTTCAACATTGCCATCGTCAGGCAAACTACTAAATACGAAAATATCATCTGCACTCCGCTACAATCATAGAAAGAATAAATGATTTCAATAGTCAAAGTAAATACATAGTGCCGAAGAATAGTTTTTTTTTAATATGAAGAATAACAAATTCGTTATGACATTTTACGGAAATATACAACAGTAATATATTTTTATATATACTTGTGTAAAGAACACTAACAAACTAGAGTCATGTAAATGTGTACATTCAATTTTCAGTCACAAATTTCAAGTAGGAAAAAAAGGCAAAAGATACCAGAGTATAAAACAATTGAAAAGAAACAGTATTAGACACATTACAACATAGAAACGTAAGACTAAGCAACACAAAACAACACCAAAAAACCAGGGAAAGGGGGTGATCTCAGGTGCTCCGGAAGGGTTAGTCGATCTTGCTCCGCATGTGACACCTGTCGTGTTGATCGTGTTTGTACAAAAACGGTTATAAGTCTTATTCGGTAGGTTACATTCGTGTAAGGTGACGGGATTGTAGTTACGAAAAAGAAGTTGACAGGCAATACTTATTACCTGATACTATGTGCATTTCTGATTTAATGACAATTAACTAGAAGAAATGTTTTAATGTTTGAACCCAAAGTTATCATACCTTTATATACATCATCTTTGATTCTGCTGTCGATACATCTACATTAAAAAACAAATATATATATATTTAAATTGGACAATAGCAATTGTAAAGTACAAGTAGTTTGATGTGTATATATTTATATGCTACCATAAACTAAAAGTGCATTTAATTTTGTTACGGAATAAGAGCCATCTTTAGTGTTTTCTAAAACTTTAAATCTTATTGTTTTGAACTAAATATTGTTTTAAAGTACTATTTGGGATGTCTTACAATATAGAACTCGGTAATTTTCTATTTTTGGATAAATAGAAACAGGACGTTAAAGTTTCTCTTCTTTAACTGGATAACTACATCAAAACCTTATAAGGAATTATACATGTTGGGTCGTAAAGATGTTCAACTAAATTTTGTTTTATTTCATAACACAACGGTTCTATTTTCTATGGTAAATAAAGGAAACAGCAGTTTACCACTGCTGACCTTCAATGTAATGTATTTAAAACCAGCTGTGTCATCCAGATGTAGATTTCTAAAAATCCTAAAACAATGAGGCACAATTATCGATAGCAATCTTTCCAAATTTGCCATTTTTCATAACTTTTTATATTTCGATCGACGACTGAAAACTAACGCTATGACTAGTGTGATTATTTTAATTATCAAATTATCAACTTCCATTCTTCAGCAGTAACATACTCTCTGTTTCATAGTATGTCGTATGCATATCTGATTTGTAACGTTACGCTCGTACATGTTCATACTATATTCACTGTATTTGTTACTCGTAGTGTTCTTTACAAACAAACTGTTCCGACAGTGTCATGATGAAGAAACTGCCACAACACCAGTGTCACTATCATCAGTATGATACATTTAGTCTGTTTCTTAACTCACTAGCGATATTTGATCGACGTGTTGGATCTTTAGTTACATGAATAAACCTCTCATCTATAATAATCGATCATGCCTTGTTCTTGATTAACTGTGGATTCGCAATACAGGTAATACATGCAAATCAAGAGACACTTACCCTGTCGAATCATCCGGTCTCACTCTTATAGTGGAATATTTTAGTTTGCTTCCTTGATTTGTATTTTTTATCTATTCATGAAATCCTTTTATACCAAAAACTTTTATTGGGATTAGCAAAAGTGAACCATAGCCAACACGTTATTTCATACGTTGAATTCAAATCAATTTCGAGGTAAAGGTTAACAATTTTCAAATATTTTGGCCACGAGCATCACTGAAGAGACATGTTTTGTCGAAATGCGCATCTGGTGCAACAAAATTGGTACCGTTGATTTTATTACTACCACTGGGTCGATGCCTCTGCTGGTGGACTATTAGTCCCCGAGGGTATCACCAGCCCAGCAGCCAGTACTTCGGTACTGGCATGAAAATACGGATTGTTTGTGTTATTAAAATTTGCTGTTACAAAATATTAGAAATTATTATAAATTAAGGAATGTATCTCCCTCATGCAAAGCTCTGATTCCTTTCACGAATTTGACTATACTTTTTGGACCTTTTGGAATATAGCTCTTCATCTTTTATATAAGATTTGGATTTCAAATATTTTGGCCACGAGCATCACTGAAGAGACATGTTTTGTCGAAATGCGCATCTGGTGCAACAAAATTGGTACCGTTGATTTTATTACTACCACTGGGTCGATGCCTCTGTTGGTGGACTATTAGTCCCCGAGGGTATCACCAGCCCAGTAGCCAGTACTTCGGTACTGGCATGAAAATACGGATTGTTTGTGTTATTAAAATTTGCTGTTACAAAATATTAGAAATTATTATAAATTAAGGAATGTATCTCCCTTATGCAAAGCTCTGATTCCTTTCACGAATTTGACTATACTTTTTGGACCTTTTGGATTATGGCTCTTCATCTTTTATATAAGATTTGGATTTCAAATATTTTGGCCACGAGCATCACTGAAGAGACATGTTTTGTCGAAATGCGCATCTGGTGCAACAAAATTGGTACCGTTGATTTTATTAACAAAATAGTAGAAAAATGTGGATTTTAGAAGCACGAAAGAGATTCCTCGCATAATATATCAGAATATCATTTCGTGCAAATTATACAGAGAAATAGGGATTTGTTAAACTTACCCGTTTTATTTGTATTGACTACTTCGTCGTAATCGTTGATTAAGACATCCACTTTCGAGGCATTGGATTCTAAGAACTTTTTAAAAATGATAAATTTTAAATCTTACATCTAGTACATGGACGATAATGTTCATGATTAAACAGACAGGAAGTGATAGAATGTTTATGTTTGCTAAATTATTCATGAATAGACTGAGTTGTCACGTTATTGGTGTATGCAATTTAATGTTACGTTTAATTTCCCTTTTGTGCCAATCTGATGTAATATGAATAAACCCAATATGCTTAGGTTTCATTTCAAGTGATAACAATAAACAAATTGCCGTTGATGTTCTGTCATTGTGGTCACTACAATGCCATTATGCAGCTCATAGAAATTACATGATATATGGGCAAATTTCAGTGAACGAGAAACCTCATGACAACATAACCTATTAATTACTGCTTTACTATTAAAACTGGGTGGCAAAGTAGTCTTAGAAGTATAATATGGGATCTTTCGATGATTAATCGTTGAATAAAACCTATCCTTTTTTATTCACAACTTTATTATTGGACTTCGAGCCTCGATGGCCAAGTGGCCTTATAACTACTGTATCACTATCCTGTCAACACTTAGGTTGTGAATTCGAATCCAGAACGTAGCAGGTGCACTAAACTATTGACTAGGATTGGCAGTTTCCCTGTCTAGGGTCGGGGGTTCTCTTCGGACTCCTTTCAACAATGAAAACAAAAAAAGCAGAGAAAAGGTCAAGTTAGTGTGTATTAAGAAACATATGGCTGATTAGGGAATTAATAAGGACGTTATGTTAATAATTCCGTGAGTAATACTTTTGCCACAGCTTGAAGGTATGGCAAGCTAAACATTCGAGTTGAAAAGTTGGCCGGTTGGAAAATTATTGCATCATTATTATGTTACTTCTGAAGAAGCATCAAATACAAATTCCAATGAATTTTACTAAAATCATTTGTAAATTGTGAAAGATCTGAAATTTCTGATAGACAATTTCTGAAGTTGTCCATTCTAGTGTTCCGTAGTTTTATGATTACCTTCATTTTGTCAAATTTTGCTATTGCTTCTGTGAAACTTTATTTACTCACCATAAATTCTGCTCTCATTTTTGCTTTAAGTAAATCTGCGTCACCTATACGTTTTGTTAACTCAGAAACATTATATCTTTCAAGCAAACAATCCCCTTCCATCAAAGGGATATCCTGTAAAGTAACACAAATAAGATGTTTCAATAACGTTAAGCAATAATTCCTACTTTATGTTATATGTAATGTTGTTATGCCGATGAATCTGAGTTGACCATATGTTTTTTATATGTCTTACATTAACATAAGCGGTCAGGAATGACAAAATACCTAGTCTTGTATAATGGCTATACGTTTAAACTAATAATAATACATGGACCTAAACTATAGATAATAGAGACCTAGGGTCTTTTCGTATTAGATCCATGACATATTAACTTGAACTTTAGATAATGGTCAAAGGTATATTCAAATTTCTATATTTTTACCTTTGCTGAAGTTTTATACAGGTATATGGCAAACAGTGTATATAAATTGCGAATCCAGCTAGGTCATTTTCACTATCATATGCGAGTATGTCTATTGTAGAATAAAGGATCATGGGAAAACTGTATTTGTTTAGGTTTTGAAAATACCAAAATAATTGATTTGAAAGTAAGTTTCAACATTTTTTCATTGTGGTATGTCTTTTTAATGTACAAACATAGCATTAAAGTTCAAATAAGTGTTATAAAAGCAACAAAATATAGCATATCGATTATTGAAAGCGACCCATTTTAACTATAGATGCGATGAATTATCACTATTAGTGCAATCATTTCTGATGTAGAATTTTCGAAAATGCGAGGACTTTGTATTGTAGATTTATGTGAGGAATGGACTTGAAACAAATGAAAAAACTTAGTCGATGACTTTAGTATTTATGATATTTTCAAATTGAAATACAATTGATCGTATTATGAAAACGAACATTTGTAGTGTACTATAGGTAAGGCTCTCCAACATGAACTAAAACTTCCAGTTAACCGGTTAATGGGTCGAACGACTATCGAGTAACCGGTTAGGCAAAATTGTACGATTTGACAACACTCATACTTAGTCCATTATAAATATATCAGAAAATTAGTGTGTGTTTTTTTGTCCCTTTTTATCCCGTCTTGTTTCGGGTTGAGTCATAGATATATACATAAGAAGATATCATATGTGACAATGAGACAACTCTCCATCCGAGTCACAATTTATAACAGTAGACCATTATTAGTCAAAATACGGTCTTCAACATGGAGTCTTGTCTCACACCAAACAGCAAGTTATAAAGGGCCCCAGTGTACAATCTTTCAAACGGGAAACCCAAAAGACCCCAGTGTAAAATCTTTCAAACGGGAAACCCAACTGTTTAATCTATATCAAGATGTACGTAATTAGTGATGATTGTCATGGAAATGGATAAATAAAACCAAGGATAAAGATCTCTACGATTTATAAGAAATTAAATGGAATACATTTGAAATAAACGTTATTTCTATTGAATTTATTAGAGTGTTAAATCAAACTTTCCTCCGCAAGTTAAACATTGTCAAATCCTTCTCTTACTTTATCTATTGTTCGAGCAAGTCGTCTAAATTAAGGCTTTAATAGATAAAAAAAAAATTCAAGTAGTGAAAATGCACCGCATATACAATACTAATGAGTCGCTCTACAGTAAAAATGAAAGTATAGTATCATTATTCGACAGTAAACATGACTCGCATAAAGAAGGCATCATATTGGAATTTAGTTCAATATGAAGGAACTGAATGACAAAACCTATTCTACGTTATACAACTTTAATAATTGTGTTGAAATAAATATTTTTCTGCAACAACATCTTACCTGCTAGTTTTAAATCACCTGTACGATCTGTTCGTGAAATGTCCTAAATATTCATCTATTTCGGAATATATTTCACAGCTAGATGGCTTTAGGCGCGATAAAACCCCGTTTGCATCTCTTACATTGTTTAACTAGTATTATTTATTTCTTAACATATACATTTTAACTAATTTTCATCATTTTCTTAAAAAATCAAAAAAAAATTTATCATTCTACATCAGAAATTTCTGGCATATACAGTGAAAATGATATTTTAGGATCCGCACTTAACATACACTGGCAAACCCAATATGATAATTTGCCTTGTGTAGGAAAACGAATTTAAATTCTCCCTCGCCCTGCTCATCCGAATTTAAAGTATTTAATCTCTAAATTCAATAGGCTATAAACAAGACAAACACAGATATAGGATTAGTTGCTCGCACTAACATCTTATTTTCTCTTGCGATACAATATTTTATTTTACTTTTTTGTACATATTTCTTCGATTGAAACAATATATAATACATGACATATAACATTGTTCCTCTTTCGCATCGTTTCTTTTCCCTCGGCTAATACCTCCAACGCCTGTACGTACAATAAACACAGCAGCAACTGCATATATACCTATGTGACCAACTTCAATTCGACGTAACTGCGAGCACCTTTAATACTAATACATTTAAATGCCAAACTTTATATAGTACCATTTAACCCCACCCGTAAAAACCGCCAAAACTTTCCTCGTGCATTATGCACCTAACATCAAATTTATAAATAGTACATACTGTTACAAAACCAGTATCCGAACTAGTTATACTAGTTCCCATCTATAAATAATTACTACAAATAGCAAACGGGAAAAACCCTATTTCAAACGAAATAAAATACATGTAGATAGAGACAATATTTTGGTGTTGTTAGTGTAAAGTCACCTAACTTATTGAACCGGAAAGAACATTTTGTTAACTTGTAGCAGATAAGACTGTATATCAACCATATATTTTGTTACCCATGGCCATTAAGAAAAACCTAGTATATGAAAACGGACCCGACTTTCTATAACCAGAACAAGCTTGTATTATGGCCTGTTTGCGAGACAAAAAAAGATTTTAAAATTGTTTTCCCGCGAAACTGACCTTTTGAACGGGTAATTCGTCTTTTTTTGTAAAAATCGAAATACTTCAATTGATCTTTGAAAAAATCTGCTACAATAATAAATCATTTGTTTTATCAGCGACAATATATACTATTTAATGCATATTTTGATTTCGTTAAGGTAATAATACAGATGAACTATACTTTCTATACTTACATTATTCGTGGCTGTAGTTTGCTTTATGGCGGAATTGCAATATTCATGGTAAGTGTCCGTTTTACCGTACGCATGAGTTTCCGCTAGAATAAAAGTAGTGGTGTAAGTTAACGCTAATGGTATGCTGTTCACAGTTACATATACAGGTAGCTTTTATATCTAACAAGATCGATATGGTTCACATATTTCTCCTTTGGTCTTTTTTGTATAATTTTGTAAGTGACAAACACACAATATTTCCTTATTATTATTTTTTTTTTAATCTTTTTTTTTTTTTTTTTTTTTTTTTTAATTATTTTTATATGTTAACTTTGTATTCATTTTAAAATACTAACATTTATTTCCATGTCATATTCAATGTGCATGAGTTTGTTATGTGTATGTTTATTATTTAAACTATTTGTAAATTATATATATTCTTTTTCTAATTTAGCAACTAATGTGAATCTTACCATTTATCATCTTATTTGTTTCGTAGCTTGATTCTGGTCTTTTCTTAAAAACGCGTCTCCTGGTATCAATAACAATAAAACAAGTTTTTATCATTCTTGTCGCATAAGTTGTATGAAATTTATTATGATTCTATAACACCTATTTTTTTTAATGATTATTAAGATACATTTGTAAAGTCAACTAATGAGGTTGTTTGATTGAGCCGTGATAAGAAGGAGAATTAACAAATGTCAAAATAGTTACTGACAGAAGACCTTTTTTTTTTGTTTTGAAAATCCTTTTGTTTTAAGTGGAAGAGATATGACCCGCTACCCGATAGACGCAGTTGTAGTTTTTATTAGTAAATTGCAGTTACCATCTGTTGAAAACTATTTCAATTGCAAAAACGTTTTATCAGATATATGATAATATGGTGATGTTTTCTTTAGTGATACAGAAATAATAATAATAAAAAATCTCATCATACATATAGAGTGCAATCATTCGTCTATAACTGTATGAAAACAATAACAATCAAAACCAAGGAGTATTCCAAGACTCACAAAACCAAAGGACATTTACATCAACAGTTATAAATAATAATTAAGAAACAACAGGAACTCGACTAAAAACCGGGAGTGAAATCAGGTGCTACGGAAGGGTAAGCATTTCCTGCACCGTATACGGTACCCGTCGTGTTATTTCTTTGTTCAGTTCGGTAATGATGGAAGGTTATTATGACTGAGAAAGAATATCAGATATGATTTCTGACACACTTTTGTCATAATGGCCAATCAGCTCATGATGGCGACCGTTACATTTCTTGAGTGATGACCTTAATTTGATTGATTCATAGCCCTGTCTTAGCAACTTTTGAGAAAGCAGTATTCCTCATTCAACAAAATCAACGTACTTTGAGCTAGCTCTAGAGTAACGTATCAATTGAGACACATATACTCCATATGCTGGTGCCGCTGGGATGTTGCTACACATAAATGGAAAGTTGACTATAGGAAAATTAAAATCATCGCGTTTGTCATGAATTTTGGTATTCAACCTACCATCAGTAGTCATTTCGAGAAAAAGGTCTAAATATGAAGCAGATTTATATGTGTCGTTAGAATCTTTAATTTCAAGTTCACTTGGATATATTAAATGTAAGTGATTACTGAATCTATTTTTATTAAGAGACAGTACATCATCAATATACCGAAAGGTGAAATTAAAAGACTGGGCTGATTTCTTTTCTCCTTTCTGTACAAGCCATTGGATAAGTTTTGCTTCATAGGAATATAAAAACAAATCTGCAAGTAGAGGGGGGCAATGATAACACAACGGGTGTCTCATGAAGAATAGGATTTGCCTGACCCGCCAGAGCCCATGAAGTCATAAGCATTATCCAAATTTTGTGAAAAAAAAATTGTTACCTAAAGTTCTAACTATCAGTAAACTATGGGAATTTGAAATCGTTTTTAAAAACGTGCTACGGATGATTTCTCTTCACCATAACGAAAAGTTCTGACATATAAAACAGTTTCGATCTCAAATTAAAAAACTCTTTAGTGTAAATTTTTCATTAAAATTGGTACACATAATCTTTATACGTAGTCAAACCTAATGTCATTTGAATTTAATCGTTTTCAAGTTAAATCAGTTTAAATTATAAAAAAACAGTAAAAAAATGCATCTTTTCCCGATATGTCACAGTTTGACGTAATAAAATTGTATGTTAGCAACGTCATTACCTCCCCTGATCTGTATCGTATGCCCTTAATACTATGCATGTTTGACAGAACTGTATAACAGCTTTAAACCATCTTATGTATATCCTTGACTTATATGCTAAGTAAAACATTTTGTTTTTTGTTTTGAAAACCTTACACGATGCTTTGCTTATCCCAGTTTTGAAATGTCAACCACTTTTTGCATTGTTGTTAATATCTATGACAACATTTGTTTTGCTACAATTTATACATATTTGACATAGTAAAAACCTTCACTGTTTCTTCATGATTTGACAGTTCTTACCTCTTCATCACAATGACTATACACAATATCAAGACAAATACAGCAACACTGGTACCAATAATAACAGGTACTTTGTCTTCAAAATTCTGCTGTTTTTCTATATTTGAATAAAGAAATGTTATATTCAAAAATATAACTTTATTTAAACATGAACCATAATAACCATTGTGTTCATACAATGAATCAGTACTTTCATTCTGTCATTCTTTCCATAAACAAATATAAGAATCTTATATTATGCGTTATTATTCCTATTATTTTATTTGAGGGCCAGCTGAGGACCACATCTGGGTGTGGGTTTTTCTCGATTCTCAATGTTATCAGCAACCACCGGATACTCATAGACACAGTGATGTCGCAAAGGTAATTACAGCGAAATATGGTCAGTGCTTCGCCTACCAGATCAGCACAATGCCGATACATGTATCAAATTCATTCAATAACACAGCTGCTAGCACAAAATCGACATAATGACAAAACTGCTGCCATAAAATCAATCTAGTGCATATTCATCAGCTACAGAATAAATGCAATTTAAATGCAGCAGACACCAAATCAACAAAATACCAAAAACTATACAAATGAAGCAGTCACGAAAATTTACATAATACTAATGCAACAGTCAGAAAATTGACAATGTGCTAATGCTGCGACTTTTAGATCGACTCAATAAGGATGTAGTAGCTACTCAATCGACACAATGCCACAACTGCTGCTACAAAATGCCGCAATTCTTATTCTAGTCCATAATGGATTACCAGAATTTTTTTGTTACAAAATTTACATAGTTCAGAAAATGACATATTTTATCATATTTATGGTTGTATTTTACAAAAAACAGAAAACTTTTGTTTGATTTTTTTTTCAAACTTTGCCACATAAGGGGAGGCAACTCAAATGCAAGGGCAGATAATTCAGATAAAGGTACTTTTACAATTGAATGTGTTAGGAATTTACCTATTTTATTATGTAGGCAGAAAACGGGTCCGGTGACCCCATTTTTTCTTTTTCTTAACTGAAAGCATATCTTCTCACATGTTATCTCAAAATTTTATGGTGTAGCTTACGCTTTATTGCAGATAATTGGGTTTTCCATGCATAATCTATACAAAATCTATCAATTTTTAATACCGTGTGGCCTGAAAATATGGCCCGTGACCATTTTTTTTTTTTTTAAAGCATGATATTAATTAGATTTTGGCAAATTATTAAAAAATTCTATGAATTATAATTTAGACACCCCATATACCTTAAGGAAACAAAACTTAAACGAAGAGAGTTGTAAGCTTCTGTGTCATTTTGTCTAATTGACAATCATACCACATCTTCTTATTTTTATAAATAAAGTATGGCTGCAGATACCTTTGATGATTTTGCTGACATTGTTTTTTTTATTTACAACAGTCCCTTTAGAGATGATAATTGTAAAAATCAGGTTATTTTTTGGAACAATAATCAATTCATATTTGACAGAAAAGCACAAATATTCAAAATATCAAAATAATCGTTGACATATATGTACCAAAAATCATAACAATAAAAACTGTTGCCGATAGTAAAAATAATTCCACAAAATCATCAGAAAGAATAAGGAGTGAAATTGTGAAAAGAATCCGGGAATGCGTCAAAGAGACAACAAAGTTTATATCAAAAGGTGGTAGATCAAAGGTTCTTAAAGTAATTAAATTAATTAGAGATGGTAAAACATTTCTTGTGCACCAGAAAATAAACAGGGATTGATAAGATTTGTTGGTGACTTTGCACTCTCGCACTACAATTATTTCAATTTGCAAGAAAATGACGAAATATTCCTCGCGGGATCTATAGACTGTGAATCAATTCAGTGCAGAAGAGGCGGATATAAGAATTATTCTGCCGCCTCTCTTTGCTAATGACAGATGATAAAAAAGTTATTACTTTGGTAGCATTATATTCAAATCAAGACAATTATGATTTATTTCTAATCATGTCTATTCTTCAGATGTCAAACATGATGTATTGTTGTTTAGACTGGAAGCGTTTCTTCAACCAAAGATGCAAGAAGATTTTTACCTGTTCACAACATATGCAACGTGCTTTTTAAATATTGGACCTCTGATATGGCATACTACAAAAATGTTCACGCTCTTACAGGATGCAACACGTATTCATGAATTCGTGAATGAAGGCGTCGAAATAAAACGAATGCATGAATCAAAATTTGTCAATCTACCTGGTTCTGATATAAACACATATGTTTTTTTCATCGCGGATCAAAATGACACCAGAAGCAATGCTCAGTACGTGGTGATCTGAACAAACTCAAGAGTGTAGTCGATGTTTTTTGTATGTTCTTCTTGGTGCTAACTTAGTGAGACTACCCCCTTTAGATACATCATTCAAACAGCATATTCCTCGAGTTGACTCAAAAATAACGGCTGAATGAATAAATGAAAAACCCAACAAACAAAAAACAAAGACAAACAAACAAACCAGTCAGTGGTCTCGTACCTAGGCACGGTTGGTGTGCTTTCAAACTTACTATAGAAATTTTTGTATCTTCATCCATGAAGAAAAATAAAATACAAAACTGACCTTTCTACAATACGACAAGGGTAGGACGTATCAAACCCATTTAAAAGTATACACCAAGCATTGACTAAACAGTAAAGGTATAAAACATATGAGGACAAATTAAAAGAACACAATATCACGTCGTTGAAATGATAAACAACGTCAGTATCTAGAATATATAGTTCAAGACATTCATGTATTATTTGTAAAGTTGATACGGAATGTTACCAGCAAGGTCTTGGTATCTTCCAATTAAATTTTAAGGACATACGTTCATTTACATAACAATGCCTTATTAACTTACTGCTCAGACATTGTTGATATTTTATTAGGTTGCAGTAGCAGCTTCAAGCTCTTGAATACAGAAAAAGGTCGAAAATATACAATGGTGACAAATCAAAAACGTTTAAATTGTTTATGGACAGAACATCTGAACTGAAATTAATTTGTTTTTGTTTTTGAAAGGTGCACGAAGGGAAAAAGAAAAGGTCGGACTTGAGATTTTATAAATGGGGTATCTTTTGTTATACATTTTCCCAGTTGATCTTATTTTAAATTGACTTTAAGAGTGAATTCTAAATAAACTATACAGTTAATATCAGTAATGCTTATATGAGCAACATAGGTCATCATTTCCCCTTTTCTACTAACCAAGAACTGTGTAATTTACAGTAGTATAGTGAAGAATATTGTTCCATGATTCACACCTGTAAAGGCCATTATCGTTGTACAAATTTAGTATTTTAAGGTCTGGGGAGTTTATCCCAGTATATTTAAATCTGTTTTCTGCTATAACACGTAGATTTCCGGATTTTCGCCAGTACAATGTACCAACAGTAGACAACAGATCACATTTAATTGTCAATGAACCAAATAATGTACCTATAAACAAAATAAATATGATGATTTTGTTGTAATCAGATTTTTCAAATATATAAGAATGAAAAAAATATATGTGAATGATACTCCGTGATCTAAATATAAGCTATCTCCCTTTACTTTGAACATGTGTGAAAAGGATAATATTGATCTATAAAATTGAGAAAGGAAATGGGGAATGTGTCAAAGCGACAACCCGATCATAGAGCAGACAACAGCCGAAGGCCACCAATGGGTCTTCAATGTAGCGAGAATTCCTGCACCCGTAGGTGTCCTTAAAAATAAGTGTACTAGTACAGTGATAATGGACGTCATACTAAACTCCGAATTATACACAAGAAACTAAAATAAAAAATCATACAAGACTAACAAAGGTCAGAGGCTCCTGACTTGGGACAGGCGCAAAATTGCGGCGGGGTTAAACATGTTTATGAGATCTCAACCCTCCCCTATACATCTAGCCAATGTAGAAAAGTAAACGCATAACAATACGCACATTAATATTCAGTTCAAGAGAAGTCCGAGTCCGATGTCAAAAGATGTAAAAAAAGAAAATAAATAAAATGACAATAATACATAAATAACAACAGACTACTAGCAGTTATCTGACATGCCAGCTCCAGACCTCAATTAAACTGATTGAAAGATTATGTATTCATCATATGAATATCAGGCACAATCCCTCCCGTTAGGGGTTTAGTATCATACTATCATATAATATATGAGAAGAATATAACCCGTGTCATGCCAACAACTGTTGTTTTTTTAAATAAATAAATGTGTTTAGTTCCGATGCAAAGACCCTATACATATTCTCGTGAAATTATTACACTTATGTAAATTTCTCCTTTATTCGGGCAGGTAATTAGGTAAAGTTGTTCTTACGAGAATCTATACTATCAAATTGTCACATTTGAAGTAATGACTTCCAATAATTTCTCTTAACCAATCAGTGGCAGGATGATACTATTGTATAAATAAAGGCAACAGTAGTATACCGCTGTTCAAAACTCATAAATCCATGGAAAAAAAACAAAATCGGGGTAACAAACTAAAACCGAGGGAAACGCATTAAATATAAGAGGAAAACAACGACACAACACTGAAATGTAACACACACAGAAACGGACCAAGCATCAGACAAAATCCCACGAGAATAACAAATATAACATCAAAACATATACACAGACTATGTAAAAATTCCGTCAATATCCGTGTTTTTCATTTAGAAGGCAAGACAAACATATACACGGGCAGACGGACGGACGACTAATAAAAGCGATTACAATGAAACTTAAGCCATTTTTTGAAGGAGGATAGAGACAATATTTAATATCAAAAACATTAGTTAACCATCAAAGGGAATCTGAACGGTTTTTTTTTCTTCTTTTTTTTTATTCCCGATTTTTTATTTAGAACGAGTCATTTATAAGTTAGTTTTATCTTTGTAGATTGCTGTTATTCCTTTTATTTGTCATGTCTAACCTTTAAGGCTTAAATAGTTTAGTTTCTTAATATATTGACGTTAGAATTCAAACGGGTATATTTCTCAATGCCCATGTCTATCAAACTAAATCATATACGACTTATATGGAATTTATATAAAAAAAGGAAGCTGTAACTCTCCACAAGAGACCAAACTGACACAGAAAATAACATCTTTAGGTCGACGTTCGGCCTTCAATTTATGGAGCTTTATTTGACATGTTGTAAGTTGACGTTTATTTTTGTCAATTATCATAAGCCAATCAATAGTACAAACAAACAACAACACATATCTTATGTGTCTTCATTCTCTTTACTAGATATTTTCAGTTCTTAGTGCTTCAGGAGACATGATCAATGAGATACTTCTCCGAAATTTCCCGTTTATAATTCCACGTGTGTCTGAATTTATAGATCATTGGGTTTCAAGAATTCGGCTTGAGCGTTATTGATCGGGGTTAATCCGAATTAACGCTTCGTGCACATAATATTTTCAAAGAGATTATTTTCATCTTTATATCAATATGTCGATATCGCTGCTAATTAATGTTTAGACCCCGTAGGTATCATCAGCTCAGAGTCCAGTCTTCGATGCTTTCCTTTCTAAAATGTTTCGTTAACATATAAAGAAACTTGGGCTCCAACCCCCTCAAGTAGACCATAGTTGGATCGGCTATTATCTTATGTCACTTTTGGTTATATACAGAGAAGAAATTACCAGGGAAAAATGCTTCGAGTGTATCGAACTCTATTTTACTACGGTTAACACAATAAAATAGTATGCAATACGTACAGTATCATCAAAAGTGTTCGATGTCTGTAATTCAGTAACTGTTGTTCGTTGCTATCTGTCATATATGATTTTTACTTATTAATTTAGCCTAAATTATGCCAGTAATTCTCTTGTGTTTGGATAGCTTCACAATTTGTCATGTACTTTACAATAATTTAAAGGTATCAGCAGGAATCAAGCAATGATAACTGGTTCTCTTTTGAATGCTTATAACATTTTGATATCCAATCCCTTTTATGGAAAACTTACCGGTATTATTGTTTATTGCTATATGCTGAAATAGCGAGTAGTTACATCCTTGTCCTTCGTTATTGTATTACTTGGCATTAGTCTTATTAACATTTCCGTTTAAAGATATTGAAAAAAAAAATCACAATAAACAAAGGCGCAACGAATGGCACTTACCATATCCTAGCAGTTTTTTTTAAATCACAAAAAAAGTGACAGCAATCCTAAAATGAATAAAAGATAATCGAGAACACTTAGTATCACCAAAATTGATAAACCTTTACATAAGATTGAACCATTTCATCAATGTATTTTGTGTTCTACATAGTTTGATAATAAGCTCACGGCTGGGAGTTCTTCAATTAGGACGAGTTTAAAAGCAAAAATCTGTTTTTATATTTACCTGTACACTCTTTGACCGAACATTTTTCAGTTTCATTTGATATACCACTGCAATCTCGGTTATCTAATGGCTCACAAGAGTTACATTGCTGGCAATTACGAATACGTGATCTTCTCCCGTATCCACAGTTTGCAGAACACGAGGACCAGGATCGCCATGAAGTCCATTCTAAAATAGAGTAATATTGGAAGATAAATTGAGTACTCAGAAATTTGACCAGATATAAATCAAAATAGAATATAAAGCTTGTTCTAAATCTTTCTCATGAAACGTCGATTGAGTTGATGACAGGCTGCTCCATAATCGTATGGTGTGTGGGAAGAACGAATGCTGGTCTATAGCTGCGTTCTGCAAATTAAACAAAGCATCTGTGGTTGTCTCCTCTAAAGGTTTCTGCTTAAATTAAGCAAGATGTTGATATTGCAACCAGATGGTTGACTTTGCAATACATCATTATGACTCTAACCATAGCACCAACTTCTTGAAGGATTGACCATTGCTGTTGTTGAAAAAGATTTGTTACACTAGAAGACACCAGTTATTCACCTTGACGCCCTACTTTGTACCCTTTTTAGTATATGAATGATGTTAATGCTTATGAATAGATGATACACATGTCTATTCCCTATACTCTCAGTCAATATGTCCACAAACAACTATCATATTGAAAGTTAACAATGTTTCATTTTATCATCTTAACAGAGAAATCAATCTGGTGAGTTTGAATCTCGGACCCGCACCATGATAAATGCTGTAACAATACAACACAGGACCCAATTTTAAAACTCAGTTGATTGGCTCAATTCATCAGATCGATATGTATTTGTGTTTAATAATCTGGCTGCAGCTGTATTTCTAAACTAGCCTGGTGGAAGATTCGTAGTAGTTGGAGTAGTTGTGGTAATAGTTGGAGTAGTCGTCGTTGATGCAGTGGTAGTTGATGGAGGTACAAGAGGACTGTCTACAAAGTATGTATACGGCATGTAAGCTTATATAAGGCAGGTACAAAGTTTTATATAGATGTCAGCTGAGGCCCACCTCCGGTGCAGGATTTTCTCGCTGCGTTAAAGACCCATTGGTTGCCTTCTGCTGTTATGTGCACTTTGATGGGGTTGTTGTCTTTTTGGTATATTCCACAATTCCAAACTCAATTTAATAAACAGCTTTATTATATTAGCTATAGTACCGATTAAGTCACATTTGCTTTTATATTTATGGGCATGTGATACAAAAATCTTCTCCTCTGAAACTACTGGGGCAAATTCAATCTAAATATATCTAAAACTTAAACATTTAGAGCAAATCTGACATGGGGTAAAAATGTTAAGATCTATCTACGCTGAAATGTTCAGATGCATCAGACAACCCCTTGTTGGGTTGCTGCTCATAAATTGCTCATAAATTGGTAATTTTAGTGGAATCGTAAAGTTTTTGGTAATTATCTTGACTTATTGAATTCAGATACAGATAAACTATAAACAGCAAAATTTTCAGCAAAGGAAGATCTACAAATAAGTCAATGTGACCAACATTGTCAACAATTTTACCCCATAAAGAGTAATAGCCCTTTAAAGTAAATTTTTCACATTCTCAAATATAATTATAAAGAAGCCTTCCATCTACCTGCAGTAGTTTATATAATGTATATTTTCTAAGATAAAACATATAAAATATATAAAATAAGTAAACATGGTATGATTGCAATTTATGTACACAATAATTAACAAAAGGCAAGATGACATACATCAACAAACGATAACCATTTATGTTCAGACTCATAACTTGGGAAAATCACATATAGAACTAAGCTGGTTTATACATGTTTGATTGCATCAAAGTCCCTTTCCCGCACCATGATAAATGCTGTAACAATACAACACAGGACCCAATTTTAAAACTCAGTTGATTAGCTCAATTCATCAGATCGATATGTATTTGTGTTTAAAAATCTGGCTGCAGCGGCATTACCATCTGTGATATAACTGTGAGTCTAAATTCAAACAAATACAGTTTGCAGCTGTATTTCTAAGCTTACCTGGTGGAAGATTCGTAGTAGTTGGATTAGTTGTGGTAATAGTTGGAGTAGTCGTCGTTGATGCAGTGGTAGTTGATGGAGGTGCAAAAGGACTTTCTACAAAGTATGTATAAGGTATGTAAGCTTATATAAGGCAGGTACAAAGTTTTATATAGATGTCAGCTGAGTCCCACCTCCGGGTGCAGGATTGTCTCGCTGCGTTGAAGACCCATTGGTTGCCTTCGGCTGTTATCTGCACTTTGGTGGGATTGTTGTCTCTTTGGCATATTCCACAATTCCAAACTCAATTCAATTAACAGCTTTATTTTATTAGCTATAGTATCTGTTCAAATTTGCTTTTACATTTATGGGCTTGTGATATTAATATGAACTCTATCTGAGATCACTCCTAGTTTTTGGTGGGGTTCGTGTTGTTTATTTTTTAGTTTTCTAGGTTGTATCATGTGTACTATTGTTTGTCTGTTTGTCTTTTTCATTTTTATCCATAGCGTTGTCAGTTTATTTTCGATTTATGAGTTTGACTGTCCCTTTGGTATCTTTCGTCCCTCTTTTATCTATTAACACAGCTTCGTATTTCATTGAGATCAATCAACTGTATATAAAGATTTCCAGAACTTGTATTCAGCATGCATGGTCAATGTGTACCTAAAAAGGTAAGAAAAAAAAAACATGATCATTAAAGACATAAACATAAGAAAACGAGGGTCAATGTTCTCTGCCTGAGATTTAGTTTATGCATTTGTTTGTTTACTCAAAGTAAAATGGATGGGACAAAAGGAAACCACACTTATGAAGTCTGCTCCAAATAACAATGCATTACAATAAAATATTGATATGAGCATGGAATATTTAAAAATATATAACACTTTACGACTTAATCTATTTAACAAATATGAATAAAGGCAATACTAGTCTTTATTTTAAATATTTAGCGTTTGTAATCGGATTTTGTATTTTGATTTTCGAAGAGACAAATCGGTATAGTTCCATGTTCTAATAGTTGATGGTATAAACTATTTTTTCGTAAGGGATAATCTACACAAAGGAACAATTGTCATTTTACAAAGAATATACAGTTGTTCTCTATGTATACACTTAGTGAAGCAACATTGTACAGATAATCTGGAGCTTGATTGAATACTATGTTTTAAAACATTTGTAATTTTCGTCTTTACCTTCTGTCATCTAAAGTTTCTTATCCAACTTTGGATGAGTGAGAAAATATTATGATATGTTTATATTATTTTATGTCACCTGAACGGAATAATAGCAGTAAATTTAATATATATATATATTCATCACTTGATGTCAGTCAAAGTCGTCGTCGTTGACCGCCGTCCGTCATTCGTCCGTCTGTCATTGAATTTAAAAAAATAAGTCATTGTTCTAAAGAAATGCACTTCAAAATAACTGTGTGAATGACACATTTCACATATTGTTTTTCATTTTTGCCAATCATTTACAAAAAGAAATAAACTTGAGATTTGAAATATGATAAACATGACAAAAAATACCATGCAGTACGGTAATGTTTTTTTCATATTTTATATTATGGATAAAATATGTTTGGTTTTGAAGTGTTTTATAAAAGCATTTTTTATTATCAATTATACTTTATATACCTGGTACCACCACTGTTATATTGGAACCATATTTTGCGGACTTTTTTATGTCGTCATATGAAAAACAACGATAAACCCCGGCATCATTTGTATCAACGTTTTTAATGGTTAAATTAGTTCGTTTGACGCCTCCATATTTTTGTTTGTCGGTAAGAGTAAACCATTTATCCTCAATGCTCAGTTTATGCCATCCATATACACTATATGTTACATCTGTTACATTACAAGCTAAATTCAATGTGCCACCAAATGTTGCAGCCACGTCTACAAAAAAATCACATTAACTATTCGAAGAAAAAAATCACAAGATAAGATTCTACTTTCATCAAAATCAAAACATCAATTATGGCAAACTTGAAAAACAGTATCCCAATAGTATAAAACTCAAAATGAAACATAAATTTATCAATATGACAATGCCATTACTATAACCTAAATAGAGGAACAACGCAGGCATTATGAATACAATGTTTCTCCAGAATATATATTCAGGCAAAGCAATGAACAATGTTCATAAATTATACAAATCACTTTTTGGAATTCTAGCTAATAAATTGGATCTGATAGCAAATTAGTGTATTCCTTGTATATATACCCTTGAATTTTTCACGAAACAGGAGATTTAGAAAGACAAACATCCGTCCGGCTTTCCTCTTGTATTATACAAAAATGATATATAAGCTCACACAAGTTTCCTTATATCCGGGTCGTATAGTTGTTTCAGAAAAAAATCCTTAAGTAAATAAGTTCATTAAATCCGAACACTATTATTTCTATAATAATTCTAAGAAATAGTGCGGATACTCTTCCAGCTATACTGTTATAGCTTGACATATTCTTCATTATTTAGGCTGATGTACCTTGACATGTAGTTTACAGATTACTGATGCTTGTTTGGCGTAAAATCTTAAATTGTTAATAGTTACAAAACCGTCCAATCATTTTTATCTTGTTATAGCATACATTTTGGTGGTATTTAACAGGTTATACTTATTATCTGGGTATGGGTGGAATAGAAATCTTATTGTCCCCCGCGGTTCAACGTTTTCCCAGAGGTGTAGCCAGGGGCTATAGTTGTATCTGAGGGTACCATAAACTTACTAAGCAACTGACGTCAACTATATATACAATATGTATACACGACGTCGCAACTACCGCGGTATTCTCAACATCCTCCAATACCGTAGCTGCATTTGAAATTCCGCGAAATATATTAACGCTTGCGTTCAAATAGTTTCATCGAGGTCCAATAGTTAGAACTATTGACCGATCAAATAGTTCAATGCTTGCAATTTGAAAAATAGTCAAACTATTGCGTACTTATCTTATATAGAAAATGATAACTGAGGTATAATGATTTTTATATAAAAATTTCTTTGCGCGTCAGTCTATTGTCAGCTTAACATTATTTCAACTATCATGTACACCGAAGATGACTTGAATTAACCTTCATTTAAGAACATTTATGTTTCTATTGATGACTAATAGTTTATACTTTTCACGAGGTTTATTGATAATTATTGTCCTTGTATGCACTCAAATTGTGTTACACTCTATTGAACATAAATTATTGATATCCAGTATATATTATGCATTGATTTTATTTCTTTTATCTTTGTTTGTCACATTTAACATTCTACATTCGAACTTTTCAAATCAAAAACAGAGAGTCAGAGTTATAAATAAGCTAAATAATAGTTTAAAGCAGCAAGCAATACCAAACTTTAGAATTAGAAACATAATGAGAAGTAAAAATTGATTCGAATATTTCAATAAAAATTGTTAATTATTATACTGCATCCGGTTTAAAAAAAGATTCATACTTAATTAATGCCGGGTGATGTGTTTAACCGAATCTTTATACAAATACGACAATTACAAAGTTACGAAACTGTATTACAGATTTACATGTACCTAGTAACTCTTGTCAAATGTAACTAATAAATAAGATCGCTAGACGCGCGTTTCGTTTAAATTTTACACTTTTCAAAACAGACAAAAAATCATGTATTTCAAACACAAAATTGCTATTGTAGAGCAATAAAAAGCAAAAAAAAAAAAAATTAATTACCAAACTTATAGCAAATACGAATAAGTCATAAGGCTATTTCCATGTGGTAGAAGAATCTTTTAGTGTTGACGTTATGAAATATTCTTTCAATTTACGTTACAATGCTATATAAATAAAGACAAAAGTGCTGACTACTGGGCTATTGGTACAGTCTGGAACGCGTCTCTCAAGGTTTGCATCGAACATGTATGAGTAGTGATCAATACTCATCAAATAAATTGTGCAAATATGACTAATGTTTAGACTGTGTTACAGTCAAACATTAAAGGACGGGGCTGATGATAATCTAAGAAAAAAGAGTTCTCAATAGGACTAACCACGACTATCTTAATTAGTTGCTAGAAACATATTTTATGTAAAAGTAAAATGTAGTGGTAATTTATATACCCTGGATGCAACTTCATGATTGACAATACATGAATTTGTCTGAAATTCATTGACTTTCTACTATAGTCCACTCAATCTAGCATAAATTTAACCCTAACCCGAAAGTAATTGCAACAGAAGATTTGTAAGTTTTAATCTTTAGCATTATACCCCAAATAAACACAGAAAAAAGTCCCATAAAATCTAACTTGAGGAAGACTAAAAAATTCACCATTTAACATTCCTATGGATATTTGCATTGAAAAGGGAGATAACTCTTGCAAAAAAGGCAGAAATATCAATAAAATGTATACAAAATTTTAACTTTACCGCTTCTATTCATTAGAATGTATTGATTCTTGATTTTTTAGGGGTCTTAAGAGTATAACAAACAACTGTAAAAGTGTTTTCATATTAGTACGGTGACCAGATAAGACCCAATATTTTTTAGATTTAATCGTCTAACATACTATATGGCTATATTATATATCATTTGATTCGGAAAAATGAGTACTTTTGAAATATCGATGTCGTCAAAAAGAAATATGGTGACACTTTTGCATAAAATAAGATCAAAGATCAAATTCTGTTTTTCTTTTTTCTTCTTCCATACTTTTAAAATTTGAAGATATATACAACAATTAAGTTTAAATTTCAGATACAGACATTTTTTTAAATCAATTAACAATGAATTACCTCGAAAATGTAAAAAAAAAAAAGGAATTAGGAAATCGATTTATTCTTGAAATTGGCGTTTTTCAAACTCTTGATCTATTATACACATATTCTGTTAAAGTTACAGAAGTTATCTTGCTGGTTGACATTCAACGTCAGCACATAAAGGATAACTATTATTATTTTAACTGAAGCCTACTATCATGAAGGCGTATTTTGCCTAAGTTCATTCATGTAATTCATTAAGCACTCAATACCTCGAAAATAGTTGCAATCAAAAATCCAATCAAAGAGATCCACACAACAGAATTATGCCAGAAGTATCTTTTGGTTCACCTGTCAAGGAACATGATTTGAAATGTCTACATAATTCTGAACTTTCCAGGAGCAAAGTTCCGGACATGTAGGGTGTTGTTGTGAACACATGACTATGTTACAAGGAGATTTTCCTTTAAATGAAAACACAAGATCTTGTAAGAATTCTGCTGACATATGCCCTTTACAATACACGGGGTGTAATGAATAATTTAACTATCACCAGTCGTATTGTAAAATTGACTTAATAGGGGGTTTAGCAATGTGTAATGCGATCTAAACTTTTAGTTTGAAACGAAGTACGTAAAACATGCTGTTCCAGTGCCGCCTCACAGAGAGGTAATCTGACTAAACTTACATCTTTACTAGCGGCAAGCTTGACGCGCATTGGATAATAATTATAATGGAATGGTTTTAAAGAGATTTTTCTGATCATAGAGCTTTAAAATGAACTTTCATGAACAAGCAAGGGCTTTATCTTTGGCAATATTATCGAAACTCTAAAAACCACTGAAATAGTCGTGCGTGTCCTTCAAAGTCTGGTAGATAGTTTGTTTACCTACTCCAAACAGAGACACAGTTGTGTCGCATCCGGTAGGGCATGTACAGCAGTTAATAGTTTACGAATTGTTTGGGAAAACAGACACATAGTTAGTGAATGGGTGAAAATCTCTGCTAATACTCCCCATCTGCACCCACAAATCGCTTTAATGTGTCATATATTTAAAGTAGTGAACACAAACACACAGAACAAACACATTTGTATTAGAGGTATGTATGCTTGTTCTTTCGCTTTTTCCCATTTCTCTAAACTTCGTGTCAAAGTTTAAGGCATTGTGTATCAGCCTAGGTCTCCTCTTGAGTGCTAAGCAAGTTACTACTGCCATTAACAGTGTTGTTATAAACAACTTTGACAATTTCGGAATTTACAAACGTTCTGGCTATGTAAAGCTCACATCAGGTGGAATCATAAGGGATTTGTCAAAGTTTTGCATTCAGGAATACTTCTCCCCTCAATAATCTTATACACTTTGGTGGAAGCTGTAGTCTTTATGCAGAGTTCCCTTTCGACAGACGTTATAGAGTTGTTCATGTCGTAGCGGTCAAAAACATCTGCTACTGTGTGTGCTATAGAAATTCATCAGAACATATGTTTTTATAGTCAGCTGCAAGATCACCGAATGTTTTACCATTCTTTAATCAATACATTGAACCAATGCCATACCATCTCTGATGTAAGTTGAAAGTGATGGTACAAAGAAGGGTATTGAAAGTGCACAAGAGACTCAGATTTTAATTGCTTCGCCAAATCAGACTTGCATGATTTTCTCATGGTGCCGTCATCTTGAAAAAAGGAATTTGGAATGGGACTACAGGGTGCGACAGCACATGTTCTATGGTAACATCATCTCTACATTTTGCCAAAATCAGTGCACGTCTAAATACAAGTTATGGATTTATTTGAGCTAAAAGTATTTCCTCCGATTTATATCAAATGTTTGTTTTTGTGGTCATGCTGTAAAAAGTTTTTAGTTTTGACTTTGATATTGGACTATAAAGACTCCTTGCCTGTATCTAAAGAAAGAGCACTAGTGATAATTTTTTTTAGACATTTTCAAGCCCTCCTATACAGCTGTCAGCAAAGAATCTCGAATATCTCGTGTAGCATGCATTCTAGAAGAGATGTTAATAAGACACGGAGGATGGGATTCCACATCAAAGGGATCAGTCATTGATCATTCAGATGGTCCACAATGGCAATAACATGTTCATCTCTTTTAATTGCTTTTAGCTTTATTTCCCCTTGTGATAATGCATTATTTGCAGCAATTCCAGCCCTTTTCAGCGTTACACGACTAAAAGATTCTTGGAAATGTCTAGAAAGGGTCCATCTAAAAAGCGCAGACTTTTGATTTGTTATGCCTACAGTGCCACCTGATCCCCTTGAGGCTTCTAGAACGGTCTTTCTGTTGCCATGTCTATCCATGAACCGTTGAAATGTCCAGGAATCTTGCTGAAAGCAAAGGAGCCATCTATTAAATTCTCAGAAAGTTGAAGCATATCAAGTATGTAAACTTGCATACACCTTCAGTAATTGTTACGGTTGGTTACAAAAACATGAGGTTACATTTGAGATGACGATCTCAAGGAAGTGACAAATTTCCCACTCGTTCTACTCTAACATTTGACAGCAAATGTCTACTGCTTCAAGGAACACATCCTAGTATTTGAATGTAGTTGATACAGCACATTCCCTTTGCTTATATGTATCTATAATAGGATGTATATATGATCTTCGACTAGCTCCGTCGAATGAGCGTTAAAACTTATATCTGGCTTGAATTGCTGAAATAATGCTTCTGATATAAATGAATTTGATATTATTGATTAATAAAGGTATTACATATCATATAAATGTGAATTATTTTACATTTTGCGTTAAAAAAAATATGAAATTAAATTGAAACGTACTCTATTCAATGCAAAATATTTGTAGTGTTGATAGATCCGTGTTTTACTTGCTCGGATACTAATATTAAAAACACATATTTTTGTATCTATTCTATATTTTTAAAACTAGATATGTACAGTTATCCTACAAATCTACAACTCCTAGTTTTTTGCTACACGTGCTGTTCTTATCTATAAAGTCATGCATATTTATTAGCTATGTAGGCGTGTCAAAATCGTATCATACGCGATAATGACCAGCCAGTACACACTGTAATGATTTCATTAACCAGTATTAAAAAGATAAACATAACATCCCCGCCCACAAATTAGAAATTTCTATAAATTTCTTACTGGTCAATGAAATCTATTTATATAAAAAATATGAATAATAATAAAAAAAATAAAATTGAAACAATCTCTCAGCAAATACTAATTGTACTTTAATATACACACATTTAAAACTTGGAAAAGAAATTCATAAGTTCTCATTAAATAATAACTCTATGTGTTAAATTAAATAAATACAAATTTTCTTTAGTCTAAAAAAAACCACCAAAACAGACAGTTTTAAAAGATCTAGAATAAAAGGTTTCTTTTTCATCGCTAAAATATGCAGTAAAAAAAAAATATAATGTCAAAATAAATATGAAAAAAAAAAATTAAACATTTGTATCAATTAAAATCAATGATCATGGTTTAAACTTAGTTCCCGGTGTAATTAATGTAGTCTTGAAACGGAAATTCTGTTTATCTGATCTGTCAAAATGACAAGTGTGCATAACTTTTATAGTTACAAATCAACTAATCTAACCACTAAATCTCATTAAAACTCATTATGTAAAAACCACAACAACATTAATATCTCTCTGTGAAATCCCAGACACAGATGTTCGATACCACAGGTCGTAAAATCTTGACCATTAAACTCTCACTTGTTTATTTTACGGATACTTCCAAGAGCACGACATATTATAACTGTCAACTTTGCTCAAGTGAACACTTGCGATGCATAAAAATGTAGCTTTAAAAATAAACATACATGTTTCAAAGTGATGACACTAGCAGAGACCCGTGACTCTTAATATATTTCAAATAATAATAACTAGTCTATTCTCACACTGGCACATAATTACTCATTAATGCTCCGTTAACTGAGATTAAAGATTCTTACAACATTCAATCAAAAATAGATATTAATATATGAAAACAAAGGTTATTTCTAGCATAAGATCTTTTGCGCTACTACATCTGTTGTTCAACGTTCAAACAATTCACAAATCCCGGCCACCATTTTTTGGCCACTATTACACATTCGACTGATTACACATCATATCTCTTGAATCATTTGATTCCACCTGGCCACCAATTTTTGGCCACTATAACACTTAATATCTCTTGAATCATTTGATTCCACCTGGCCACCAATTTTTGGCCACTATAACACTTAATATCTCTTGAATCATTTGATTCCACCTGGCCACCAATTTTTGGCCACTTTAACTCTTGAATCATTTAATTCTACCCAGCCACCAATTTTTGGTCACTTTTAACTTTATATCTCATGAATCATTTGATTCCACTTAAACAATCCTAATACAATTAGACACTCAAATAACCTTATCAGCACGATTTAAGTATCAACAACAACAAATATACTACTTCTAAATGCAGTCACGTGTAGCCCTATATACAAGCATGTAAAGTAACAAAAAAATCAATATAACAAACAAATAAAGTTAGTCACTAACAAATCAATGTAAATCAATTTTAAAACATATCATCAAAATGTCAAAGATTTTCACACATATTCTTCCATCTACATCTATGGTATCCGTGGTGTGGTATTTTGTTACATCGATAGTGTGTGGCGAGACAATTTTCACACACTCAATTCCAGAACCTTGTGGCGAGGCAATTGTCAAACACTAAGTATAAACTTCTTCACGACTATCTGTGGCGAGGCAATTCTCACACACAGATCAGTAAGGAACGTATTAAACAATGTTGGTTGTGGCGAAACAATTTTCACACACAAAAATGTAATCACAGTATCATCGGAGCAAACAAAAGGCGGTTACATGCAAAGTTGATCTTATACTAATAAATATATTTTAAAAACAGCTTTGCGGTTATCGTCTTCTTCTTCTTCACATTCAGGAATTATTTTGGAACTTATAAGATATAATGCAAAATCCCAGAGGATTTCGTAAACTGACCTACCTCAAATATGAAAATAAAAGTCGTTTGTAGGTAAAAAAATTATATGTTTCACTTGTTTAAATCGCAGTTCTAGTCACAACACCACCTCCGATATCCAAAGAAATGTTATTGAATCATCACAAAATCCATGTGAATCAAAAGAAGAAAAATAATCTACCCAGGAGAAAAACAAGCCATTGTCAACTGTTCAAACAACTACCACGAAATTAAAGTCATAATATTAATATATACAATTTGAGTCCTCCACCATGATAGATCCGTGTTTTACTTGCTCGGATACTAATATTAAAAACACATATTTTTGTATCTATTCTATATTTTTAAAACTACATATGTACAGTTATCCTACAAATCTACAACTCCTAGTTTTTGGCTACACGTGCATCTCTTATCTATAAAGTCATGAATATTTATTAGCTATGTAGGCGTGTCAAAATCGTATCATACGCGATAATGACCAGCCAGTCCACACTGTAATGATTTCATTAACCAGTATTAAAAAGATAAACAAAACAGTGTTAATCTTTTCATAAACTCTTAAATAAAGGGTTAATTTTGCTAAACTTTATTTGAAATCGTTAAAATAAGGTTTAACAACAATGTATATAATAACAGAAATCATATCACGGATTTTATTTTACAACTTAGACCTCAAAACTTTTCTGAGTCGATTTTGTGTTCAAGTTAACTAACGTATTTCAAAGCCCATTTTACAAAAATTGCATCGTACGATTTTTTGACGATAAGTCAAAATGTTAAGATTAACCTTTCAAGTATCAATACTGTGATTTATAGCCGTATAGTCCGAATGACAATAAAACTCCTTAAATAAGCGACTTTTCCTTACTCGGTCACTGAACTATATGAGTTATCAAGCTATAATCTTTATTTCGTAATTCATTAGTTGACCATTTATTGAATTTTTCAACATGTCAAGGTAAAGAATCTCAAATTTAATAAAAATAATGAAGCATGTATTCTTCTTTTTGTGGTTTAAAGTATCTTTAGATAAGTAATTTGCTGAAAAAATAAAATATACAGATATAAACAATACCAAATTTTCACATAATTTTTTCAAAATGGTTACAAATTAAAGCTTCAAATTTGCAATTTCTTTAATGAAAAATGCACGAAAAAAAAATAAAACTGCCCATAACTCTTCGGTTTTGTAAGTTTCATGAGCAGAATATTATATAATTTAGTCAAATACAAACTTATTACCCCATCAAAGTATCATACTTTACATAAATTTCAAGAAAAACAACCAAAATCTGACCAGAAAAGACTCATTTTTGCAAGAGTTATCTCCCCTTCCAATGTTAATTTCCATCGGAAATTAAAAATGCTGACTTTTAGTTTTCCTCAAGTAAGATTTTATGGGACTTTTTTTCTGTGTATATAAAGGGCATACTGCTATAGATTAGAACTAAAACATTGTCTGTTGCAATTAGTTTGAGGTTAAATCTTAGTTTGACTGGACTACTAACATATATGGCGGAAAATATATTATTATTTAGGTTGTTTTTGTACGTTAACAATGATTTTGTTTTTTTACCACAAAAAAATAAAATCAAAAACAGTAATTGACATAAACATAGCGCTGTCAAAATCAAATTTAAGATTAAATATGCTTTTATTGGTGTAAAGAGTGGTCTTTAATTTCTTGTCTTAAAACATACAACATAATTGTTTTAATTGAAGATAACTGATTTTTTTTATGATTACGCGATGTACAAACATCAACTTCATAGATGATATACATATTCGCAATTTGTTAAATATATATAATTATTAAATTTCCAGACTAGATTTTGAGCCGAAAAATAATGATTAAAGCAAAGGAAGCAGTAAGCCGCTTTGTTATTATTATTTTTTTTTTTATCATTTTCTTATTTACTTCGAACTCAAATTTAGCTACAAATAGTGACATGGGTGATACAGTGATATTTTCTAGCACTCGTTAACGATAATGTACAAATAAGTCACGGTTAATGCATGATGCTATTCGTCCTGTCACTCAAGTTATTCATAATATTCCAATATTTATATTCTATAACTTACATATTCGTTCAATAAAGTTTATTTATTTCTAAATTGTGTATACATATTCATTATGCATACATGTGAGATTAAAGTACATTTAATTGTATTCAAGGGTTATAGTTATACACATACCTGCAGCAGAAATGTAGAAATTAAAAATCAGTACGAGAATTATTCCTAACATTTTCTTTCCTTCATTTCTGTATAGTTAATAAGGAAGTAGTTATTATATTTGTAACTAACCTTAAAAAAGAAACTTTATTAACGAGTTTAATAATATACCGGAATGACAAAGTGCGGTAAATGGTTTAAAATGATAAAATAAACGATGTCTATATTTTAATTTCCGCGTGGCCGTTAAAGGTCTCTCGCTTATTAAAAAAAAGACAGTTGATCGGATATATGTTAATTCGTTGTTTCTTTTGCAGTCCATTGAAATAAGAAAAAAGAAAAAATATTTTTGTACAATTTCATGCTATTTTCTCAAATATTTTCTGATGCATGGGAATTAATTAGATATATTCACATGTGCAGTATGATCTACATACCCTTTTTGAGCACCTAAAATCATCCCCAGGTTTTTTTTGCGGTTCGTATTGCCCAGTATTTAGTTTTCTATATTGGGTTTTGTCTGTTGACTTGTTTTTTCACCATTGCGTTTTGATTTCGAATTGTGAGTTTGAATGTCCCTTTTGTGTCTTTCCCTTCTAATACCATTTTTGAACACTATTATAAAAAATTGAAGTCAGAAATTTTTTAATCAATTTTATGCATACTTTTCTTTAAAAACAAGAAAACGCGAGATTCAGAAAATAATATGTAAATAACAAAAATACCAAACCCCGTTGACAATTAAAAACCGAAAGGCCCTTGTCAAAGGGCAAAATTAAAAGCTTAAGCACATCAAACGAATGAATAACAACTGTCATATTCCTGACTTAGTACAGACATTTCCTTATGTTGAATATGATTGATAAAACATGGTCTTATATGTGGGTAAACGTCTAACTTGTATGCCAGTCGCCTTGAATGTCTTTTATATTGACAACAATGTGTCAGCAAAACAAACAGACATAATAGGTAAACATGCCAACAATTTGGCTTCAGCAGTCGGCATTGTGTTATAATCTGAGTTTCAAAACAATTATATATATTGAGATACTGTCAATAATTTTGTTTTTAATCAAGAGGTAAAAACGTCATTCATTTTTTAATCACGAATGTTTCATATAAATCAATCATCTCAATTATACACTTTCTGTTCTAAATTTATCATTTTCTGAACAGAATAATATAAAATACCTGGATCATAGAAGTTTGTGAAAAATTCAATGAATACCCCATAAACATACTGGTATTACAAATTTATGCAACTTTACTTAGTTGACATCTCTGTACACATCCCATTTTTTCTACCTATTATATTTGTTTATTTTAGTCACATTGTGTTGTCAATATAATGGAATTCAATGCGACTGTCATACAGTGAGAGGTTTAGCTGGATATTAAACTTAGTTTAATCAACCATTTTCTGCATAAGGATATGCCTGTTCCAAGTCAGGAAAATGACAATTGTCTTCCATTCGTTAGATATGTTTGAGCTTTTGATTTAACTTGTTTATAAACGATTTATCATGCAGTTCGGTAATTTGTTATTTTACTTTTTAAAAGATGATAGATTCATTACGGAAATTCATTCGCGAGTACTTAACTGGTATCCAATTTCATCAAATTTCAGCCCAGGTTAAAGTCGTAAAAAAATTATGTTGTATATTTTAAGACAAGAAATTAAACATCACTCTTTACACCAATAAAAACACATTTTAGTTTTAATTTGATTTTGACAAAAAAGTCATTATATAGTTTTACATCCATCCATTCATTTTATATAACTGAAAAGAACTTCATAATAAGAGAAATGATATATAAAAGAATTTGTTTTGGTATGATAAGAGGGAATTTTGGATCTGATTCCTCTGTAATCCCTCGGTTATGGTCTATTGAAATTGAAACTTTTGCATATCTTACTTTAACGTTTGTGTCAGTTTAAGCGGAACCAATCATTGTCAGTCATTGATATTTTGTATTCAGCTATATTTGTAATTTGCTATCCAATGCATCAAGAACAGAAACCATATATGTGCCAACATTTAAAAAACCTCACTATTTTTGCTTTTATATTTATTCGGGTAATGAAACATTTATTTTGAATTGGAGGCTGATGGATTATGGTTCAGGCAATCTATGACGAAAAGTCGTAAACATCAGTTACATTGCAACAGAAACTACCTGAGAGTTGTTGTGTCCAAGACGATATAAAATACTGACGGACTTTAAAAACGCAACATATTTTGGTAACTGTTTATACTAAATCATGATTGATCCTTATATAACTACTTATTATGCTTTCCATACTCCTTTTGGTTTAGAAACAATCCCAATATCTGACTTACATGAGAAAAACATGCAGGTAGTCATTGACTTTGACGGTTAAACAATCATTGATACAGCACAACCAGATTATTAGTGCATACACATGCACCAATGGATTTAAATATAAGAAAGACGTAACCAAACCCCTTTCGTGCTGCATTTTATTTTGGAATGGGAATTACAAAGTATAATCTAGTGTTGCGTTTCTTTAGCGTTCAGTATATATGATATACTTAAAGTGTACCAAGTTGATAGTAGTGGACAATGACGAGTTAGGATTAAAATCATTGAATTTTAGTAAGAAAATCAATGAAACATTTGAATTTTAATATTCATTTATTGATGAAGCAGCATATATAAACTTTATTTAAAAATTTAAAATTTAGAAATTGTAAAAGGGAACTGACACATTTCCTTATCGGGCAAACAATAAGATTTTATCATTATTTCTCCTAAAAGGAAACCCAAAATTTGTCAAATATAACTCTATTGTCCACAAAACAAACACAATTGCTTACGGAAACTGATAAAATTTCATCACCAGAAATAACTATTGTGAATCTAAAACTAAGATTTTTATCGGGTGCTCGCCAAAAACAGGAAACCTAAAACAATTTCAAATACAATCAGTTACGATTTATTTTTATCAATATTGTCTCTTGACAAACAAATGTTTCATACGGAAAAATCAGTCTTAATCTTTCTATTAAAAATATCCAAAATTTGTAAAGAAGTTAATGAAATGTGTATTATGAATCAAATCCAATGTAGCAAAGACTTTGTAAATGTATGTATGGATACGACTTAAATTTCGTATAGCTATGTATCAATTGTTTCATATGCTAAGAAAGAGGAAGAAGCGAGTATTTTTGATAAAGATTCAGTCGAATTATTCTAACTGTTAACGTATTGGTATTTCACAAAAGAGGGACGAAAGAAACCAGAGGGACAGTCAAACTCATGAATATAAACTGACTAAAAATGAAAAAAACAAATAGACAAACAACAGTACATATAACACAACATAAAAACACTAAAGAATAAGCAACACAAACCCCATCAAAAACTTGGGGTGATAACAAGTTATATATATAGCTGGTAGATTATAATACAAGGGTGGCTAAATATTGGATACTCTTGCCACTGTCTGATTAATTATATGTATGTGAAATGAGACAACTATCCATCAGTTTCAAAATTGACGAAAACTTTAAAAACCATTTACTGTAAATTACCATAAACGGGCCGTCAACCATAAACAAACACAATACCAGATCAGCACACATAAAACGCACCAACATGATCCCCCTTAACCTTGAACGGTGGTGGTGTCATAGTTCAATAAAGAAAAAAACGGACAGAAAAAAACCAGTTGTCAATGACTTGATTCATAAGATTCGCACAAAGCACCAACAGAACCCAAATGAAACAAAGATAAGACAAAAGACAAAAAGAAATGTGATGAGATAGCTTTATAATATCTTTGAATGAACTTGAAACTTAAACATTTGAACGTATAAGAGGGGTGTGTTAATATTCTGTTTGATAATAATCGAATCAGGTCAGTACTCGAATGTGAGTTAGAATATTATTAAGGATTCGAGCAAATCATCAGTTAAATTTTTCTTCGACTCATTAATTTAAAAATGTTTACAATGGCTAGATAAAATAATAATTCCTGGGCAGACGACATTTTGAATGCTTTGTAAAAACGTCTCACAATCCAACGATTCCAATGTTTTCAAAAGAAACCTTTTGATTGCATATATAACAGAAAATTAACAATTATCATATTTCTACGTTATGTGACTAAAAGTAAAATCATACAAATACTGAACTCCGAGGAAAATTCAGAACGGACCGTCATCCTCACCCTTTTAATAAGTATGTCCCGGAAGATAAATTTATGACTGATTACCATGGATAAGTTACGCTTGAAATGTGTCAATTCATTGAACCTATCAAGTGATTGGGTTTCTAATATCAACAAAAAAACAATTCTTTTAGATTTTATCCCAGGGACACAATTTTGAGCTTTCTATGAAACTTTTTTTTGTATCTGACTATTCTTTAGTTGTTGGTCAATAATTAGTAGCCTCAAACGTACCGTAATCAAATAATTGCTGAGTTTTAACTGACTATAAATATTGTTTTGTATATGAACAAGGATGTGTCCATAGTACACGGATGCCCCACTCGCACTATCATTTTCTATGTTTAGTGGATCGTAAAATTGGGAACAAAACTCTAGTTTGTCATTAGAATTAGAAATATCATATCATAGGGCACATGTGTACTAAGTTTCAAGTTGATTGGACTTCAACTTCATCAAAAACTACCTTGACCAAAAACTTTAACCTGAAACTTGCACTATCATTTTCTATGTTCAGTGGACCGTGAAATTGGGATCAAAACTCTAGTTGGTCATTAAAATGAGAAAGATCATATCATAAAGCACACATGACGTTTTCTATGTTGTGTCATGTGTATTTGTCTGTTTGTCGTTTTCATTTTTAGCCATGGCGTTGTCAGTTTATTTTCGATTTATGAGTTTGACTGTCCCTCTGGTATCTTTCGTCCCTCTTTTATGTCTTTGTCTAAAAAAAACTCAGGAAAGAGTCTTATACAAAACCAAAACAAACTAGGAGAGATATACAATTTTATTTATGCGAGATATAGTTAAGCACAACAAATAAAAAATGTAATTTAAAAACAAAACAATATGATAAAAAGAAGAAAAAAAACAGGAACGAACACACGATACAATTATAAGAAAACCCATACAATTGGTCTCTTATAGGTGTATTAGCCTTTGTTAAATTTGCACTTTTCAAAAAATTGTGCAAAATTTATCTTTGATTTAAATAAAGAAATACTTGGCATGAGTTTTATCCTGTCCAGTACTGTATAAAAAAAATAATTTCACATAATGTTTCATTGCATATAAGAAAATGACCATCACTGGAAGCCAAAAAAACCATTCTTGCACCCTTTGTCTTCCTGTGTACAATTTTAGTTACGATGTAACCCTAAGTTTCTTAAATATTCTATAGAAACACCAAATAAAAAATAATGGTGGTCTGCAACACCGGAGATATATGTCTAGGACAATGCAATGTAGGATAAATTTCAGACAACTTTCAAATAATTCAATAAATACTTTTCATCGACTCTTTTTCGTATGCAACCGGATGTGACGTACTATGAAGTCGTGGTCTTACACCTATATAAGATTAAATGTTTCCAGGTGGCAAAGTGAGTCGTTCGGAAAAAAATGCTGTTGAATTTTTTTTTAATTATCTATACTAGTTTGTACACAGTTATAACATGGTGGTCAATCGTCAGTCAATCAAAACTTCGCAAAGCATTATCAACATAAGCTTACCTTTTGATTTTTAGCTATTCAAACAACTAGTCTTATCAAGCGTATTAGTACTCAATATTAGCATAATAAGTGGTATTGTAAAATAATTTTAATGAATATACATTTGGATTGCTTGTAAAATCAAAATATCTTTAAGAGCTACAGCGACAATAAATCACTAGACTTGGATCATTTGGAACAAAAGTAGTCAAAGACCAAACATCCTTTTCCTTTCTTACAGTGATTTTTTTCTTGAAACTTTTCAAAGTATGATATCATTATTTTAGAAACAAAATATGATGAATATGATGAAAACTATTTGAGAGTCACCAACTTTGTTAATCAACTATTTACACTCACAGTGTCGTGTTTCCACTATATGTAACTTATCAGGTTGATATATGAAATAATCCAATAAGGGTTCTATGAGTTCCTTTTTTCAAATTAAGCCGTGAAAAGAATAAATCACAGACTTTTCAAAACGTAATGAATGATTTCATTGTAGTCTCAATTTTTTTTTTTTTAGAAATCAGTAATCTGCAGACGTCATAGTTCATGTTTTAACAAAAATAGCGCAAATTTGAAAGTTTGAAACTCACATTCACATTTTCGATAATATATGCATGTGCATTATTATCTAAATATAAAAGTTTTATGAGTTTGACTGTCCCTTTGGTATCTTTCGTCCCTCTTTTATACGGTATTGGTAAGATTGTTTAACTGTTCGAAATCACCTACTCCATCGCTTTGTTACGACACTATGAAACCAGATAGTGATGTGATATAATGTATAGTTTGATAAGGAATCGACAGTCGAAACATAACAAAATTATTGAATAGGATCAAAGTATTTTAGCAGTTAAAAAAATGCATGTCCTTACTTTTAAAACATCCAAATGTATCCACCGTTTTTAGTGTTATTTGTTATGACTTTATGGTTAATTCAATCGGTATTATTACTACAGTAACCTTAGTTTTGATTTGTTTATAATGAAAATGAGACAGTCACTCTAAAAGCAGATACATCACTATTGTAGAACACAAGTCGTGCTATACCTTGTTATATGATTGGGATAGTTAGGCATCACCGAAGTATATTAGTACAATATAATTTTATTAATAGATGAGGATGAATTTAACTGTATAAAAATAATTATTTATAAGTTTTATTTTCGCTCTTAATATGGATGAAATATTTGCCACAAATCCATAAGCAATCAATAGTCAACTAAAACTATGTGATACACGTTAATTTAAAATGTACATCGCTTATATTTAAGTTTACAAAAACAATAATAATCATATTCATTAAAATCCCTGAATAAAACCACTACAATTCTTTTCTTGTCTTGTGTTTGTTAAATTTTTAAACAGAATTCTATGTTTTTTCTTTCACCTACGACAATGTACCATGTCTTTGACACTTGTCTATACGATAACTACATCTTTCCTCCAGGTGTCATTCGATAGCGGCTTTTATATATTTTTTGAATTTTGCAAATAAAACCTGACGTCTTTTATCGTGTCCCCCAGCACTGATTGAAAATTGCCGTAAAAGTTATTGACGGAGGACATATTCTCGCTAAACAAAGGCAACAGTAGTATATCGCTATTTGAAATTGATTAATCGATTGGTAAAAATTCCAATCCGGGTTACAAACTAAAACTGAGGGAAACACATCAAATGTTAGAGGAGAACTACGACACAACAGAAACATAACAATAAAATGAAACACACACAGAAACGAACTAAAATATAACAATGGCAATTTTCCTGACTTGGTACAGGACATTTTAAGAAAAAAATTGTGGGTTGAATCTGGTTTTGCAGCTAGCAAACTGAGTCGTTCTGCAACTTAAAGTGGACATGTTTTGGCGAATAACAATTATCAGATAAGGTTGGGGGAAGTCAAATTGAACATGCTTGTGCAATCTGGAATTTTAAAGACACACTTGGGCAAAATACACAATCATATTTTTGTGTATCCGACACTTTGGGGTAATGTTCAAATCATAATGGAAAAATATAATCATACAATATAATGGAAAACAAAGAATAATGAGTTTTTTTAAAATTAACACAAAAAGACTTATTCAATGGTGTATAACTTTTGTTTTTCTTCATATCAAAATCACAGTAATGCATTCTATTTGAACCAAGAATTTTCTTCTGATAGCAAGCCCAACCTCAGCACATTTACAGGTTGGATCAGAATTCTTAGCAAGAAGTCAAAAACGTTATCTGCGTTCACATGTTTTTCTTGTGATTGTAATGAAACTACACCCTGTTATATATATTTATATAAGAAAATATTGATTGAAGCATATTGATAAAAAAAAACTAGTTTGGCAAATCATTCGATAAACGAATATGTATGAAGTGTCTCCTAGTACTGTGCCATTACTTCGTAACAAAACTCATAATCTTCCTGTAATAGAAAACATTTTTATTTTTAAATTTGTAAAAATGGTTGGGACAACATTGTACAATAAAACAAAAACAAATCGTGAATATGTGTCCTATGTACATCTATCAACAGTTAGTACCTTAATGTAACTGTAAACATGTGCATACAAATAAATGGAGACATGTGTATATTTAAAGTGAAAACCACCATCAAATAAACTTCAGCACATTGATATATGACTTGATACTATTTGAAGCACACATTTTGTAAACTTCTATACATTTTAAACACTTTTGGATTGTGATAATTTTTAGGAATACAAGATGCAGCATAATGTAGAAACCGAATTATTCTAAAAAGCAAAACGCTTAAAGTTTATGGAGCTTCATATTGCTGGAACTTCTATATCTTAAGTATAAACAAATCGTGAGAACGTCAAAACCTTCGGTAGCAACACATTAAGAGAATTTATAATGTTCAGTAGCGTACAAAGAACGTTTAGTCCTTTGAAAAATAAACGTTCATCAGAAAATGGTCAAGAAGTATAGATTCTAAGTGCTGACGTCGTTTCTCATCTGAATAACGTGTTTTAGATTTCTTTTCTTTTGATTTGTCTTCGTATTGTTTTTATTTGTTTTTATTGTTTAGTTCATTTTGGTAATATCCTTTTGGTGTGGCTCGGTATTTAACCATCCTGCGATTGTGTTAATGTTCTGTGGTCACTTTTTGCTTATGTGCCTTGTCTATAGAGTGTCTACATTCTTTTTTGTTTTTCTTTGTAGTCATAATTGTTTGCTTCTATATTGATTAGGATTATTAAAAAACATTGACAGCTGTTTCTTTTTGTTTACCTTTTTACGTATGACGTCTGTTTGTTTATGCTCACACATTGTTGTCAATATAATGGATTGTTATGCAACTGTCATACAAGTTAGAGTTTGATCAAGCTATAAAACTAGATTTAAACTGAACATTTCTACGTACAGAAATACCCGTAGTAAGATAGGAGTATGAAATTAAAAAAAATATTTGTATACATTGAAGTGTTTCAGGTTTTGGTTTAGCCACTTGTTTAGTGACTGTCAGTTTTTGAATTTGCCTTGGACTATGCTATTTTTGTTGTTACACTTATTTGTAAACCAACGGATGTACAATAGCAAATAAATCTTAGATCCTGTTGGTTTTGAGTAGCAACACATTGTCTAACTTATTGGTTCTAAATAACAAACTCAGGAAGATCAATTCTGTTTTCCAAAAGTGTTTGTGTTGTCTTTGGTCAAAAGAAAGAAAGCCGTTTACGAAAGTACGAATACCTCACGGCTTATGGGAATAAGTTGTTCCTTTTACAGACAAATATTAATCCCATGGTATTGGACAATTGAACCTTTCTTGTGAATTAAGCTGCAAACAAATTGGTTATCGTGGTTTTAATTTTTTACAACTTGTGTGAATATTCATTCAAGTGTGTCTGTATTGATATTTGCAACGGAGTTACTAAACACGATTTTAATAAGGCACTATCTCTTAACCTTAATAACATTGAAGGTCAAATAGAATTGTCTTGGATTTGACAAAATGTATTCTTTGAGTGGGACAGTAACCTGTCACGTTATAACTAGGTTATAAGAAGAATATCAAATATATATTTAGATCATCAATAACTTACAAATACTTTCATGAAGTCGTCTTTTATTCTTTTGAGTAATGTTGCATATCCCAACAACGAAAATGTCGTCTCCCTTTCCATTTCTCTGACAGAATGAAGACACTCACTGACAGCTCCACAAACAGAAAAGCCTTTCCCTTTGCTTTAAAATATATATTAAAGAACAAAATAGTAATGAAGCAACTGCAAGTGTAAAATAATTTCATTAAATAATAAATTCGACTATTCAAGTAAAATACCAGCTGCCTTTTTTTTAGATTATATTTTATAAGATAATGAGAAAGCTACACAAAACCGGTAATGAGACTTTTTCGATAGATAACACTGTGTAAGGTGACGGGATTGTAGTTACGAACAAGAAGTTAACTGGCAATACGAATTGACTGATACTATATGCATTTCTGATAAAATAACAATTAACTTGAAGAAATAATTAAATGTTTGAACCCATAGTTACCGTACCTTTATATACAGCATCTTTGATTCTGCTGTCGATACAACTAGATTTAATAGCAAATATAAATATTTACATTGGACAATAACAATTATAAAGGACTATAGTTGTTTGCTGTGTATTTATGCATATGCTACCATTAACTAAAAATACATTTAATTTTGTTACGGAACATGAGCCCTCTTTAGTGTTTTCTAAAACGTTAAATCGTATTTTTTTTAAATGGTTTAAACGCGCGTCTGGCGTGCTTAATTATAATCCTAGTACCTTTGATAACTATTTAAAGTACTAGTTAGAATGTCTTACAATATAGAACTCGGTAGTTTTCTGTTTTTGCATACATATAAACGGGTCGTTGATTTTTATTTCTATTTTAACTGGATAACTACACCACAATCCTTGTAAAGAATGATACAAGTCGGGTCGTAAATATATTCGACTAAACATTTTTTAACACAATTGCTTCTATTTCTGTGGTAAGTAAAGGAAACAGTAGTATAGAACTGCTGGCCTTCAATGAAATATACTTAAACCAGCATGTGTCATCCAGATGTAGACTTTGGAAATATTAAAGATCTGTGGCACAGTAATCGATAGCAATCTTTCCGAATTTGCCATTTGTCATAACTTTTGATTTTTCTACGCTTTACATAACTATTTCCTATGATTAATCGACAGCTCAAACTAACTGTATGACTAGCTAGATAATTTTAATTATGAAAATGTATATTTTCAGCAGTAACATACCCTCTGTCCCATTGTATGGCGTTTGAATATCTGATTTGGTACGTTACGCTCGTACATGTTCATACTATATGTACTGTATTTGTAACACGGTGTGTTCTTTACAACCAAACTGTTCCGACAGTGTCATGATGAAGAAACTGATACAACACCAGTGTCACTTTCATAAGTATGATACGTTAAGTCTGTTTCTTAACTCCCTCACGATATTTGATCGACGTGTTGGATCTTTTATTACAAGAATGAACCTCTCATCTATAATAATCGAGCATGTCTTGTTCTCGGTTAACTTTGAATTCGCAATCAATGCTAATACATGCACAGCAGGAGACACTCACCCTGTCAAATCACTCTGTCTCGTTTATATATAGGTTATTGTTTTGTTTTTGTTACCTGTATTTGTATTGTTAATCGATTGATGCTCTTTGAACATTCTCTTATACGGAAAACCTTTTTATGGGACAAACATAAATAAACCATAGACGTTCAATTCAAATTTGATGCAAAGGTAAAAAAAGAAAAAAAATGTGGATTTTTAAAGTACGAGAGGGATACCGCGCATAATTTTTCAGAATTTCTCATGCAAAATACAGAAAAATAGGGATGGGTTAAACTTACTCGTTTCGTTTGTATTGGCCACTTCATCGTTATCATTGATTAAGACATCCGCCTTCAAGCCATTGGATTCTAAGAACTTTTAAAAATGATAAATTTCAAATCTTACTTCTAGTACAATGGCGATAATGTTCCTGATTTATACAAACAGGAAGTGACAAAAAGTATATATTTGCTAAATTATTCATGAATAGACTGAGTTGTTTATATGTTATTGGTGAACGGACTAATTTTACGATGTATATTTCATTTCAAGTGATAACAATACACAGGTTGCTATTGCGTTCATGTCATTCTCCTCACTACAATGCCATGATGCGGCCAAAAGACATTACATGGTTAATGGGTAAACTTCAGTAAACGAGACATCTCATGACGTCATCACCTGTTTTATTTACTACTTTATTATTGGACGTCAGGCCTCGATGGGCCAATTGTTCTAAGTTGTCGAACTACTGTATCACTATCCTGTCAACACCGATGTTGTGAATTCGAATCCAGAACGTAGACGCACCGCTCAACTCTAGTCTTTATTGACCAATATTGTCAGTTTTCCTGTCCAAGGCCGGGAGTTCTCACTGCAGACACACTGGCTCCCTCAAACAAACAAACAAAGAGGACAAGTTAGTGCGTCTTAAGTAACATATGGCTGATAAGCGAATCAGCAAGGACGGGCGTGATACTTTTTCAACAACTTAATTGCAAAGTGGCAAGCTAGATACAAGGGTTAAAAAGTTTGGAGGTTGGAAACCTACAGCATTATTCAGCCATTATTATGTTACTTCTGTAAGACAACAGAAAGAAGCATCACATACAACTTCCAATGAATAACTATTATACCAAAATCTTCTGAAACTTGTGAAAGATCTGAAATATCTGATGGACAAATTCTGAAAATATCCATCCTAGTCTTTCGTAGTTTCATAATTACCTTTATTTTGTCAAATTTTGTTATTGTTCCTGTGAAACTCACCATAAATTCTTCTCTCATTTTTGCTTTAAGTAAATCTGCGTCACCTATACGTTTTGTTAACTCAGAAACATTATATCTTTCAAGCAAAAAATCCCCTTCCAGCAAAGGAGTATCCTGTAAAGTAACAAAGTTTAGATATTTCAATAACGTTAGCAATAATTCCAACATTACGTTACAAGTAAAGTGGTTTTACTGATGAACCTGAGTTAGCAAAATGTTTTTCATATGTCTTGCATTATGCCCGCGTCACACTGTCCCGATTTTTACGCCGATGGCAACACGATTATGGAAATTTTCAAAATCGGGACTGATCGTATCCAGATCGGGCTATTCGTAGTGCCATCTTTAACCATCGTACAACCATCGGCCACTTTTTCTAGCCTTCGGGGACAACTTCGGGAAGGGTTCTAAATTTTTTAACATGTTAAAAAATCCCCGAAGGTGCGTCCGATGTTGATGGTTCGTATTGAGTTCGTATCACCATCCTCACAGTCGTAATGTCACCGGGAATGCATCTTAGAACATCGTATTACAATCGTGTTTCCATCGTCTCCATCGGACAGTTTTGACATTACGATGTCTACACGAACGAATCACGAAGCTACCCGAAGGTCTTACGATGGCAACACTACTTCGTGAAGAACTCGTAATCCCGTCGTGTTGCCATCGAATAAAAGTACGAAGGCGACAAGATGGAACTATGACGGCAAAAAATCCAGCTAAATGTAAGTTAATTTTCGCGCTAAAATACATTTAAAGTGCCATGCGCGATATGCACTGGTCAGTCTAATACGACAGTTAAGAAAGTCGTTCACAAAACATGGAGCTCATATCATATAATAATAATAATAATAACTTATAATAATAATAATAATATCTTTATTTAAAGAGAGTAACTCATTTGGATTAAACCAATTTTCAATAAGGCTCTCTACATACAATGTTAACAATATGAATAAAACATAATTAATCTACTATTACACACATGTAAACAATAGACGTATATAAAGTAATATAACAACAACAACAAAAACAACTATGGTATACATTGTGGCTTAACTTATAAATTTAACACTTTTAAAAATAAAATGACTTGTAAGAGTTTTTGAATGCAGATATACTTTTTGATTTTTTAATTTCACTGGACAATGAATTCCACACTTTTGGACCACTAAACGAAAAACTTGATTTGAATCATATGATTCTATGAGAACAAGAAAGGCGACAGCGTTGTTTCTATTAATTCAAATGGAACCAGAAAAACAGCTATAACAGGCTCAGGATTAACTTTTACATGTAAAATATTATTTTTTGTCAATTTTTCATATCAAGTAACATAATGAAAATCATAAACGCGACTCGTACACCAACACTGAAGGTACACGTATATAGGGAAACCAACTTTTTCTTCATTATTCTGATTTTTAATGTATCGTCTAAGTTTTTGTCACACGAAATGTTTACTCCATAACCATTTTGTTTTCTATATGTCATATTTTGCCGCATTTGTTGCTCTCACCACATCCTTCCTTTTGTCTATATTATTATGATATTCTCCGGGAAAGAGCTCTTTTTGAATAAAAGGGATCAACGAACCCATTACCTTACCTTTAAGATAGATCAGTAAACATGGGCATAATTATGGGTGATTATTCAGACTAGTGCACATATTTTACAGTTCAAACAAGAAAATGCCGGGCGTGGCATCCCCTCGTATGTAACCTTCGACATATAATTTAAATGCATCGTAAGCTGTACACGACGTCTTTTAGACATCGTATGGCCATCGCGCCATCATCGTAATCCATCGTGTAGCCTTCGTGATCCATCGTGTAGGCTTCGGCTGAGATATGAAGCTTAAATACCCGTCTTCGGTTAACCTTCGCATGTCCATCTTTTGCTATCGTATATAATTTCGGCACCATCGTATAGACTTTGTTATTCATCGTACTTGCTTTGGTCACTTTTTGGTATTTTATCGAGATCGGGACCAACTTCGTACGAACTTATAATTTTCGCATTCGGGTGTCCATCGTATATAAAAATTGGGACAGTGTGACGCGGGCATTAACACATGTGGTCAGGAATTGACAAAAAAAAATCATGTAAAATTGGCTATTCGTTCAAACTAACAGTGTTATTTTTCAATTGTTTAGTCGAATATTATTTAATAGATGTAAAAAAAGAAAAAGAAATAACGGGATATTTGATTAAGGTTCACGAACTGTAACTGATAGAGACCTAGGGTCTCGTGATTATAGATACTTGTTGCATCAAAAAGTTGAGAGTTCAAGTTCAAAGGTCAAGTTACATGTACGTTAATTGTTATGTGGTTTGATTGCTTTCAATGAGAAAGTGTAAAAGACTTTGCCAGATTCGTGGTTACGAACAATTGCAACTTCAACATGTTAAATGTGTAACCAGTGCAAAGTAGTATATATATCTAAAGGAACTGAAAAGAACATTTTTTAACTTGTAGCAGATAAATTTCATATTAACCGTATATTTTGATAAACATTGCGAAAAAACTATTATATGAAAACGGACCTGACTTTCTGAAACCGGAAGTAGCTTGTATAGCCTTTTTGTGAGACAAAAACGTATTCTTATCATTTATGTTTTTAGAAATACGTATGAACTATTTTAGTTTCAAACTGACTTTTTGAACTGGAAATTCGTTTTTTTCGTAAATATGAGCTTTGTCAGGTGGAAAACAGTCTTATTGATCTGTGAACAATTTGTTTATCTTTATTACCATTATTCATTTGTAATATAGTCGACAATATATACTATTTGATGCATATTTTAAATACTAAATTATACTTTTTATACTTACATTGTTTGTGGCTTTAGTTTGCTTCATGGCGGAATTGCAATATTCATGGTAAGTGTCCGTTTTACCGTACGCATGCGTTTCCGCTGAGATAAGAGAAGTGAGGTAAGTCATAAGCTTATGATACTCTGCTCACAGTTACATATACAGTCACGTAGTTGTTATAACTGCCATACTTATCATCCTTCCCCTTTTGGTCTTTATTGTATAATTGTGTAAATGACATCCAAACAACATTTCCTCACTACTATTCTTTCATGTTTGTTATTTTTTGTTTTTTTGGTTGTTGATATTCTGTCTAATAATTTTATCTCCATAAGTTATATAAGTTATTATACATATAACTATTTTTTTCAATGAAATATTCAGTGTTTTGATATTTATTGCTATGTGTTTATAAATGTTTGTAATTATATAATATGTATACATTCTTTTTCTAATTTAGCAACAAATGTGAATCTTACCATTCATCATCTCATTTGTTTCGTATTTTGATTCTTGTCTTTTCTTTACTCGTCTCCTATTATCAATAACAATAAAACAAGTTCATTATATTTTGGGTCGCATACATTGCTTGACATATATTATGATTCTTTTTCGACAATTTTTTAAAGGGGCACTAGCTGTCAAATTCATATTCACCGATTTTAATCAAATTCTCATATTTTATTTATAACAATGTAAAACATTTATCCAAACTATTAAAAGTCTAAAATAAATAATAATAAGGGCACGAGCTCTTCGGGTTAAGCCAGAAACGAACTTCTTTATTACTTTGTCAATATTCACACTGACATCCCTATGAATATGCAGTAATGCGAGCGATGATAACCTGTCGTTGTTCATTGTTGATCGTACATTTGTTTTCAACAGACGTATTACACTGATAGATCTCCACGGTAGCACTCGCGAGAGGTTATCAGGTTATAAACCGGCGTACGTGTTCGACATCGAGCGAGCTTCCAATTGAATTTGTCAAAATTGCATGCCAGGTCAGTTTCGTATGTCTCATTACAAGACAATGTTGAGATTTGTTCGTTTGTTATATGCCCTATAACACGAGGGAGCAGATACGACGCAAAGAAGTGATTTTCTGATAAAACCAGACGTGACTCCACTCTCTAGCTTATCATATGGTCCATAAACGCATAATATAACGAGACTTTCCAATACTGTTTTGGCGTGTATGCAGGGTTATTGTCGTATTTTCGTCCAGACGCCATCTATTTAATTATCGAGTTGACCTCTAAAGTCATGTGATGACCTGATAAGCGATGTAAACATACATAAAGATATAAATAGATTAAACAAACTCGTGCTGTTGGATTATTCTAGGTCTATTTAATTTCATATTATAGATGAAAAATAAATGTAAATCATCGTTTTTACTTGTATAAGAATGAATTTTTGTGGATAGAATCAGTCAATCAGATGATTTATCTTTGTTTCACTTTTAATGTTGACATTATTTTCCTTTAGATAACTTTACACATACAATTCACGTGCTATTCATCTCAAGCTAAGAGGTTAAATTAAAGTTCACATGAATACGGATTCAATGAGGTCGAATTATTCACTTGCAAGTGAATAATTCATAATCAATGTTTTTAGCTTATTTTGACAAAATTGAACGCACTGGCTGCTAAAAGCTAATTATCATTTCACTATTTGCATTTCATTATTCACTGGGGTAAAGCTGATGACCGTAACTGCATTCACGGTCATCCCAAGATGTCGGATGAAAAATTAGGTCAGTTTCTGCATTGTCTGTTACAAAATGTAAAGTGTTTCTATATCATTTTCTTTACAAATCATACATTGAAACGATGTAAATTTATAAAAGAATCACTCGAAAATCACTAATTACTTCTGAGAAATGTGCATGAAACGGGAAATTCGATTTGAAAAAATCGCCAAGATGACCGTAAATCACAATCGAGATGACCGTAACAGAATCAGCGATTCATAACAAGGCTGACCGTAACTGCTTTTAAGATGACCGTAATTTGTAAATGATGACCGTAACTTTTAAAGGATGACCCTCAATTCTAAGAAATATCCGTATTTATATAACTATCTTTTTGTATCAAATGATTAATCGTGTTGGTATACACATATTAATATGAAAGTTTTATCCTATAGGTAGAAGAAAATAAGGGAGCTACCATTTGATTTTTATGGGGGGGCTAGGATGAAATTTGAAAAAATAGGCAGGACAGGAGTTCTGAGTAAAAAAAAAGGCAGGATGAGACACTTTGCAAAAAAAAAAAGGCAGGATGACAATTTATGAAAAAAAGTCAGGACAAACTAATAAAAAAAAAGGCAGCCCCCCCCCCATAAAAATCAAATGGTAGCTCCCTAAGACGTGCTTCAAATGCAAAGATTACCACATGTATCTTTTTTACAGTAGAGGGTTCAATTTTTAAAATGAATTTGCCAAAAGACATGCGGTGCACAGCCTTCAACGGCTCGACAAAAGATTTTTTTTTTGTTTCTGGGATTCCTTTTAATGACATATAATAAATACACATTTTTAAAAATGCCAAAAAATTGCATGTACACCCATTGATATTATATCGTCTTTCATTTTGTCGTGCAAATAAAATAACAGAAATATTTAGAAAATATCATTCGAATAAACTAGTGAAGGTGAGCTCCAGCAAAGTAGATCCTTAAAATAGTATTGTACGAAAAGCGTATCACAAGGCGGAACGTTGTCAATTTGTATATATACAGAAATGTTATTCATACAGTCAGGATTCTACTTCTTCAAAATTATCTCCCCATTACGCCAGTTCATGCTCACAGTCGTAGAAATGGAAGCCACTGTAAGGATGACGCTCTGCCAATTTTGCTCTTGAAAACTGATATGTCAGTTATATTTTAAAATACAAATGTATCTACTAGCTAATTTGCTCTTTCGAAGTAAATAGACGCAGATATATTAAAGATATGAGACGACTGGATGCAAAGCAATACTAAATAAATGCTCAGTAGGAATTAAAACGAATTAAAATAAAACATTTAATTTTGGCAAATTATTACAATTTCATATGAAAAAACAATAATAGACGTTAAAGTTAATCCAATCAATGTTCAGCACCACCATTCATCAACAACACTTTGACCACACGTCTGTATTCAGCGGGCAACAATAAATCTGACATCTACACCATTGCAGAGACATATATATGTGTATATATGTCTCTGACCATTGTGAATTAATCCGTATCCAAATTATCGGTTATAAACTCTATTGCTCCTTTATTATCCTTTAATCAGTCGATTATATTGTAAATTCGTATATCCACAGTAACACCGGCAAGGAATATACACTGAAAAATAAAACTTCCACAGAAAATGAGACTGAAACTACTGATTATAAATATTGGGTGGGATAAATAATGGGAGGGTTAGTTTTCGGCTATCGACGGCAGAATGAAAAACTTAAAATTCTTTAAATCACAAGTATATAAAGGAACCAATCAGAATGCATTGTTATGTTATAAAATTCATAACAAGTTGTATCATTAGCTGTATGTAAAGAACCGAAATAATTCGAACAGTATAAAGTCTATTTCTTTTATCTCTAGTCGCCAATTATATATTTTTAATTAATTAAAAATAGCACAATTTGCTCTTTCGAAGTAAATAGACGCAGATATATTAAAGATATGAGACGACTGGATGCAAAGCAATACTAAATAAATGCTCAGTAGGAATTAAAACGAATTAAAATAAAACATTTAATTTTGGCAAATTATTACAATTTCATATGAAAAAACAATAATAGACGTTAAAGTTAATCCAATCAATGTTCAGCACCAAAACCCCAACGGCCAAACAGTAACTACAGCACATTGATTGATATTAAACAAAATTTAAAAGCTATTTAAGTTACAAGCAAAAATAATGAAAATACTGACATGAATGGTCAGAAATCACAAAATATCACTGACATGAATGGTCAGAAATCAAAAAATATCACTGACATGATTGGTCAGATATTTCTAACAAATACATATAATAATACCGACATGAATGGTCAGATATCAAACAATACCACTGACATGAATGGTCAGATCTTTCTGACAAGATTGGCCAGAAAACAAAATGTTCCCTTAAGGATATATACAATCACCCACTACTGTAAGCACAATTAGACAAAAAAGGCACAGAATAAGATTGCTCCTTCTGTTTAACAGTAACAAGATGAGACTTAACATCCTCTTGTTTAACAATGAGACAATACTTGAACAAAAAAATTTGTCAATTTTAAATTACCAAAATAATTCAAATGTAACTTACAGATGGGTGAATAAAGTTCACAAACTGGCATCCCAAACTTTAAAAAAGGTTTATAAGTAGCTACAAACTGAACACCACGTTTAAAGCATAAACTTCTTAATCTAGAATTAATAGTAGTGACAAAATAACTTGTATTCTGAAAATCAAGTAAGCGTGGAATAATTGCTGACATAACTATGACAGTATGTGGCTTAACTAATTTCTCAATTGTAGAGATAAGCACATTATAGCCTATATCAAAATCAGCAATCTCATAGGTACCAACATTGTTGGTTCCTACATGCATCAGAATTATATCATAATTTACCTGAATTGTTCCACAATTAAGCAAATTGATCATATCCCAAATATTTGCTCCAGGAAAGGCTTGCAAGTGACACCTTCTTATAGTTTTAACATGCTTGGCTATGGAATCGCACACCAGAGTAGACCTAAAATCTATAAAGAGCAAAATTTATTTTGAAACAAAGTCTTTAATTTGTTCCGCTACATTGATTTTATCAGACAAAGAACTGACAATATATTTAGTATAGCAATTGCTTTTCCAATCACCCATCAATTGGATAGAACTAGGAGAAACCCCTGCTTTCGATGCCAACGTTGCTCCACCTCTTCGGAAACTATGGGAGAAAATAAATTTGGATTTAACCCAATTTTACAAAGTAATTCTCTCAGTTTATTCTGAAACTGGTTATAAGTAATTGGTATGCATTTCCCCTTTTTTTTTATAAGAAAAAGCAGCATCATCTGACGTGCAAGGATTTAAAGAACACATCCTTTTATATGCATTTACTGGGCAAAATTTAGATAGAGGATATGCAAGCAAAGGTATCCTTAAAATACGATTACCCAACTAAATTGTTTTTGTCCATTTGAATGCAACTATTATAAGAGACGGAAAGACTGTAACATCACCTCTGCACAGCTGTTTATTTTTGTCAAATTTCTTGGTTGATACTGGAACTAAATTAGACTTCCTGCTTAAAAGTAATAAAGCAAAAAGAAATAAACACCAATATGTCGCATCTAGCGGCGTATTCAAATTCAAATGTTCACGAATTTTTCCTAAAATTTCTAAAGTAATAGGAAATGTCTGTTTAGGTAAATGTTTTAATTTCCTATCTAACCCTTTCATAGTCAACTTCAATTCGTAAGACGAAAAAACATCCACATGTAATCCTAACAACAGGAAAAGAACTTTAACTCCTTTTTAATAATTGCGAATAGATTGAGCTGATCTGAAACTTCTACTGAGAAACTCGGAATAAGTGCATAATAATTCAGAATCAATATCAAACGGTTCTAAATGAAAGTAATTACAAAACAATAAATAAGCTCTCCACTGCGTTTTAAAATTAACCAAAGTACCTTTCGCGAAAGCCGAAATCCTAGTCACAAACATATCTCGTCTTAGCACTTGCAAATCTACAAAAACACGAATAAACAATTACCAAATATGTTCAAACTGAAACAATTCTTTAGAAATCAAATCTCTAAATAGGGACATGCCTTTTGTCCTCTCGTAAAAGTCTAACTGAAATTTATAATCTAAATCCCATCTAGACAAAAGATCTGGCAAACGGTTATCGCAACCTGAAATATGTTTAGCTTTTAACTCAAAATTATTTACAGCTGCAATCCAACAAACTTCCCTCAAACACGACTGCAGGAACTCATTGTCCCTATTTAGAGATTTGATTTCTAAAGAATTGTTTCAGTTTGAACATATTTGGTAATTGTTTATTCGTGTTTTTGTAGATTTGCAAGTGCTAAGACGAGATATGTTTGTGACTAGGATTTCGGCTTTCGCGAAAGGTACTTTGGTTAATTTTAAAACGCAGTGGAGAGCTTATTTATTGTTTTGTAATTACTTTCATTTAGAACCGTTTGATATTGATTCTGAATTATTATGCACTTATTCCGAGTTTCTCAGTAGAAGTTTCAGATCAGCTCAATCTATTCGCAATTATTTAAACGGAGTTAAAGTTCTTTTCCTGTTGTTAGGATTACATGTGGATGTTTTTTCGTCTTACGAATTGAAGTTGACTATGAAAGGGTTAGATAGGAAATTAAAACATTTACCTAAACAGACATTTCCTATTACTTTAGAAATTTTAGGAAAAATTCGTGAACATTTGAATTTGAATACGCCGCTAGATGCGACATATTGGTGTTTATTTCTTTTTGCTTTATTACTTTTAAGCAGGAAGTCTAATTTAGTTCCAGTATCAACCAAGAAATTTGACAAAAATAAACAGCTGTGCAGAGGTGATGTTACAGTCTTTCCGTCTCTTATAATAGTTGCATTCAAATGGACAAAAACAATTTAGTTGGGTAATCGTATTTTAAGGATACCTTTGCTTGCATATCCTCTATCTAAATTTTGCCCAGTAAATGCATATAAAAGGATGTGTTCTTTAAATCCTTGCACGTCAGATGATGCTGCTTTTTCTTATAAAAAAAAAGGGGAAATGCATACCAATTACTTATAACCAGTTTCAGAATAAACTGAGAGAATTACTTTGTAAAATTGGGTTAAATCCAAATTTATTTTCTTCCCATAGTTTCCGAAGAGGTGGAGCAACGTTGGCATCGAAAGCAGGGGTTTCTCCTAGTTCTATCCAATTGATGGGTGATTGGAAAAGCAATTGCTATACTAAATATATTGTCAGTTCTTTGTCTGATAAAATCAATGTAGCGGAACAAATTAAAGACTTTGTTTCAAAATAAATTTTGCTCTTTATAGATTTTAGGTCTACTCTGGTGTGCGATTCCATAGCCAAGCATGTTAAAACTATAAGAAGGTGTCACTTGCAAGCCTTTCCTGGAGCAAATATTTGGGATATGATCAATTTGCTTAATTGTGGAACAATTCAGGTAAATTATGATATAATTCTGATGCATGTAGGAACCAACAATGTTGGTACCTATGAGATTGCTGATTTTGATATAGGCTATAATGTGCTTATCTCTACAATTGAGAAATTAGTTAAGCCACATACTGTCATAGTTATGTCAGCAATTATTCCACGCTTACTTGATTTTCAGAATACAAGTTATTTTGTCACTACTAGTAATTCTAGATTAAGAAGTTTATGCTTTAAACGTGGTGTTCAGTTTGTAGCTACTTATAAACCTTTTTTAAAGTTTGGGATGCCAGTTTGTGAACTTTATTCACCCATCTGTAAGTTACATTTGAATTATTTTGGTAATTTAAAATTGACAAATTTTTTTGTTCAAGTATTGTCTCATTGTTAAACAAGAGGATGTTAAGTCTCATCTTGTTACTGTTAAACAGAAGGAGCAATCTTATTCTGTGCCTTTTTTGTCTAATTGTGCTTACAGTAGTGGGTGATTGTATATATCCTTAAGGGAACATTTTGTTTTCTGGCCAATCTTGTCAGAAAGATCTGACCATTCATGTCAGTGGTATTGTTTGATATCTGACCATTCATGTCGGTATTATTATATGTATTTGTTAGAAATATCTGACCAATCATGTCAGTGATATTTTTTGATTTCTGACCATTCATGTCAGTGATATTTTGTGATTTCTGACCATTCATGTCAGTATTTTCATTATTTTTGCTTGTAACTTAAATAGCTTTTAAATTTTGTTTAATATCAATCAATGTGCTGTAGTTACTGTTTGGCCGTTGGGGTTTTGGTGCTGAACATTGATTGGATTAACTTTAACGTCTATTATTGTTTTTTCATATGAAATTGTAATAATTTGCCAAAATTAAATGTTTTATTTTAATTCGTTTTAATTCCTACTGAGCATTTATTTAGTATTGCTTTGCATCCAGTCGTCTCATATCTTTAATATATCTGCGTCTATTTACTTCGAAAGAGCAAATTGTGCTATTTTTAATTAATTAAAAATATATAATTGGCGACTAGAGATAAAAGAAATAGACTTTATACTGTTCGAATTATTTCGGTTCTTTACATACAGCTAATGATACAACTTGTTATGAATTTTATAACATAACAATGCATTCTGATTGGTTCCTTTATATACTTGTGATTTAAAGAATTTTAAGTTTTTCATTCTGCCGTCGATAGCCGAAAACTAGTTTTCGGCTATCGACGGCAGAATGCATTGTTATGTTATAAAATTCATAACAAGTTGTATCATTAGCTGTATGTAAAGAACCGAAATAATTCGAACAGTATAAAGTCTATTTCTTTTATCTCTAGTCGCCAATTATATATTTTTAATTAATTAAAAATAGCACAATGAGCATTAGTTAATGATCTTGTCTGCATTGATTCAACTTAAAAATATTGTCTGTTTGGGTGTCAGATGGAATTTTTGAAAATTCTTAAGCATTTAAAAAAATTATAATTAAATATTTCGTTGAAGGGCAGACTAAACATTTTCAGTGGTTGAAGATTATAAACCCTAGTTATCACACACACATTTTCATCATCCAAATTAAAAGACTGTCGTCAAGTACTTTTAGAAAAAAAATAGCTATTCGAACACACCTACTCTGCTTTTGTGATTCATTAGATAGGTATCTCAATTGACCCATATATTTCATCTTTTCGTACTGTCATTTTTTTACGTTATAAAGTCAACCTGTAGCTTTGATATATAATAATGATAGAATCTGAAGCGAGATGCTATATAAAATACTCTTGCTTTGTACGTTTTAAAGACAATATACACCCCAAACATGCCCTAACATAAAAAGATTTTTATCTTTTCGATACAATCGTTACCTGTTTTGGGGAATTTTTTCTTGATTCACATATTGGAAGGGCAGACACGAAAATTTCTGAACTAAAAGATTGATATGTTCTCCGTCCGTGATAAAAAAAATCGGAGGTTATGCATTTTCTACATCCAACTTATAGATACTATATATAAAAAAGAAGATGTGGTATTATTGCCAATGAGACAGCTATCCAGAAAAGACCAAAATGACACAAACATTAACAACTATAGGTAACCGTAAGGCCTTCAACAATGAGCAAAGACCATACCGCATAGTCAGCTATAAAAGGCCCCGATAAGAACCATGTCGTCGACTTGATATCTTATTATTTTGCATTACTATGTAAAAGATACATTGAAAACTTATGCAAATGGTGTTTTAAAATAAGAAAATTGTCGTTTTATTTGTTTCTATTAACTTTTTAAAATTTTGTTACTATATCAAACATTACAGTTAACTTTTATCGCTTTCTCGATAAACACAGAGCTTCGATTCTTTTGTTCTATTTCAAAAGTGTTTCCGCCTGCATATATCAAGACAAATTAAGATTTTAATCTGCTTCCTCTGGACCCATACACATGGGCTCGATTACCAAATACTCGTATGTATTATTAATGTTTTTAATGCTCCATTTATTGGCATTATGTTTTTCTGGTCTGTGCGTACGTTCGTCCGTTCGTCTGTTTGTTTGTCCGTTTGTCCAGCTTCAAGTTAAATAAAATTGAAACTTAGTACACATTTTCCCTATGGAATGATCTTTTTAATTCTAATGCCAAATTACAGTTTTATCCCATTTTCATAGTCCACTAAAAATAGAAAATGATAGTGTAGATGAGGCATCCGTGTACTAGGGACACATTCATGTTTCTTCAAATTTTCGTCGTATCGCTGTAAATTTGTGTTAAAATTTTAACGTCGATATCAATAAATATTTCATTGTTTACGATAAATATGCAATTTACTATCATTGTTATAAATCCTAAATATGGCCAATTATATTATAGTTTAAAAAAAGAAATTTATGAAACATATTTATATCCGCTAACCGAGCCCCTATTGAGATCGACAAACTCAACAAAAAAGCTTTGAATACAATACGGATATTTCTTAGAATTGAAGGTCATCCTATAAAAGTTACGGTCGTCCTATATTAATTACAGTCAGTCTTTACAAATTACGGTCATCTTTTTACCAATCACGGTCATCCTTGTTTTATGTTACGGTCATCTTGAAAATATTTTGAGTATGATTTACGGTCATCTTAACGATTTTTTCAAATCGAATTTCCCGTTTCATGCACATTTCTCGGAAGTAATTAGTGATTTTCGAGTGATTCTTTTATAAATTTACATCGTTTCAATGTATGATTTGTAAAGAAAATGATATAGAAACACTTTAACAGACAATACAGAAACTGACCTAATTTTTCATCCGACATCTTGGGATGACCGTGAATGCAGTTACGGTCATCAGCTTTACCCCAGTGATTATTGATTGAGCAAAAACGATATTAGATTTTTTATACATATCGTAGCTAGTGTTCCTTTACGGATTCCAATTCTACACTTCTAAAATTAACTAGTTAGTTTGTTTGATGAAAGGGATTAACAAATACATCTAATGAAATATGTTACTGATCATTACAGTACAAACATAATTGGTTCCGGAAACTGATAAAATTTCATATATAGAAATAACTTTTTATAAATCTAAAATCTAAAGTTTTTTCCTGTGACTAAATGAAAGTCAAGTTCGATTTTAAAGTTTTAAGCGTTTTTCGTTATTGAGTTAAAAACTTTTAAGTAGCAGAAAGTGTTGTACGTGCAATAACTTGAAAACTAGTTGACGATGTCTTTCATATTTAGATAAGTTGTTTACTGTAACTAATTAAAGGTCAAGTTGTTTTTTTTACGATTTTATCTTTTTTTTTTATTGTTGTAGAGTTGAACACGATGTCCGTGCATTAACTTTCGAATGCTTCGACAGCATATTTTCAAATTAAAAAGAAAAGTTTTTTGAAACTAAATGAAGTCTTGTTTTTGACTTTTAGTCAGATATTCGGATTTCTTTAGTTTTTTTCCTCATGCTCATGTAAGTGCCGACATAAATTTCACCCACTAATCTTTACTTTCTTTTCATAATTTTGTTAAATATAGTGTAAAAATATGGTGTACTTTTGAGTCGAATTTATTAATAATCGAGTGTGAGTTATAATGTAGAATGGTAGTCAAAATTTGAACAGATCATCGTTTACACTATTCTAAGACATACTATGATACTAATTGGATTTTTAAACAGTTAAGTTCCTTTAAAGACGACATTTCGAAAATTTCATATAAAACATTGTCTAAATCCAAAGATTTCAATGTTTAGTACGGCAACAACGTTGGTAAACAAGAAAAGTAGCTTACTATTTATGGTCTATATGTGTCGAAATCTATTGTTATACTTGCATAACAATTGTACGTTTAAGTGCATATATGATAATAATTAATTTAATGATTATAATGTATCTTAATTATGTCACGAACTAATCTTACTCGTTTAAAGAGAGGCAAAAGATACCAAAGGGAAATTCAAAATCATATGACGAAGATTTACTGACAAAGCCATACCTCTTTAACATAGAATGTGCCAACTATTACTGTGTGACAGCTCATGACTTTTTTCAACTTTCGGCAACATTTTATTTTGGCGTATTTAAAGCACATCTGACAGATCCCAGTGGACAGTAATTTAAGTTTGTTATGTTAAAATAGAAAGATTCTATCAATTGAAAGGGTTCATTTCGGTACAAAGCGACAACAAATGTTTTTGCTACGAAATGCGCATCTGGTGCAAGAAAATTGGTACCGTTAATTTTATTACTACCACTGGGTCGATGCCTCTGCTGGTGGACTATTTGTCCCCGAGGGTATCACCACCACAGTAGCCAGTACTTCGGTACTGGCATGAAAATACGGATTTTTTGTGTTATTAAAATTTACTGTTACAAAATGATAGAAATTATTATAAATTAAGGAATGTATCTCCCTCATGCAAAGATCTGATTCCTTTCATGGATTTGGCTATACTTTTTGGACCTTTTAGATTATAGCTCTTCATCTTTTATATAAGCTTTGGATTTCAAATATTTTGGCCACGAGCATCACTGAAGAGACATGTATTGTCGAAATGCGCATCTGGTGCAAGAAAATTGGTACCGTTAATTTTATTTCACCACTGATCAATCTAAAGCTTCCTATGCATTTCTTCGTTTCTGTTTTTGATTATTCTTCAGTTTTTGTCAATAATTAAAAGCATTAATCGTATCGTAATCAAACGATTGCTTAGTTTGAACTGACTATGTCAATCTACATATTTGTGTATAATATATATGTGGTCAACCTTGTTGAACTCGAGTTTATTTTGCTTCTTTATATTGTGTATTCTGTACGATGTCGATGGTTTGGTTACGTATATTACAAACATGGCTTGTCTTGATAAACTTTAGTTATGTGTAAATCATGTAATGACAAATACCGTTTACCTGTTACGTTATAGAACATCTAAGTTGTCGGTTTTAACGGAACATTGATTTGAGACCTCCATGAAATAGACTTTGTGAATACGAATTTAAATTAGCTGAAACGTAATGGAGATTTAAAGGGGTCCTTTGTTTAACGAATGTGATGTAAATATGCTCCTATATATTTGGATATTATAGCACATGAAATCATGACAGAGCGATCCGATGACTGATCAAATAAATTGTATATTATGTATCACAAGAAAGTGATATGAAAGCGTTGTTATGCGATCGGAATTAGAAGTATTATGAATAGATATAACAAGATGTGGTATGAGTGCCAATGAGACAACTCTCCATTCAAGTTACAATTTATAAAAGTAAACAATTAAAGGTCAAGGTACGATCTTCAACACGGAGCCCTGGCTCATACCGAACCACCAGCTATAAGGGCCCCTCACATTACTAGTGTAAAACCATGTAGGACAGGTGCAAACAATTGCAGAATGTTTAAACGTTTCAATGGTACCAAACCTTCACCCTCATCTGAAACAATAATGTATTGACCTCACAACATAGAAAGGCACACTATAAAATATCAATTGGAATTGCGTAATTCAGTCAAAAAATACAGTACCACAAATGAACACACTGAACGAAAAAAAAGTATATTACCGCTGTGAAATGCAAACAACACAAGAAAATAATCAACTTTGAAAACAAATTACGCCATTTGCATTATCAAATTTCACGCAGGTAAAAGAAAATATTTTTTTGGTTAATTACTCCATTTATACTTCTACTTTTGTCTGTATAACCTTTCGTTTATGGACATCAAGTCATTTGTTGTATATCAATAAAATAAATACGTGTTTAACAAGTTAACAATGACTCTGAAGAGAATTAATATATTGAAAGGGTTATTGTACATGAATGTATATAGCTACTCCTCTCATCATGTTTTCATTATAAATAGACACAATTTTCAATCTTTAACTTTCAACCATTTCTACAAAACATGCAAATGATTTCCGGTAGAAAAACATGCCAAACAAAATCAATTACTACTCATTAATGGCATGGGAACATACAATTAACGATATTTGCCTCTCCAAATAGTTCATTCACAAATTCAATATGTTCGATGCCATCATATGACTTAAAGGTGTTAGACCACCAATTAAAAATCCCTATCTATTCAACCAAATTTTGCAATTTTCACAGCTTTCTAGATATTTTACCTTAAGTTGAACTTCATAGAAACCAGGTATATCCTTAATTGTACATGTATCAGCTTTCTAAATGCCAATTTTCACCATACCTTTAAAGCCTTCTAACAAAATAACTGACCTTCAAACAGAGGTATTCCAAAAAAAAATACCTGGTTTTCTGGAAATCTAAAATTAGTATACTACGGAGCGCATTAATCCTCAATTTTTCGCGACCTCACCATCCAATTAAACAGGGCTTTTTTCTATAAAAATTGGAATCGAAGATACAATGTTTGTTTGTTTTTGGGTTATAATAGTTGACAATTTGTGAAGAACCACACTGAACCTACCAGAACATATACTGAAAATCATATATTATCAAAATATTGAACTTTTTAATTGACAACGTATTTGTTGAGTTTGGAGGATTTATATTTCAACAGACAGTCGGTATTCCAATGGGTACTAATTGTGCAATCCTACTGGCCGTTTTGTTTTTGTACTCGTATGAAGCAAAATTCATTTAGAATCTCTTAAAAGACAAAAGGATTTAGGTTGTACTATGTATTCGTTATTATTCTGTAGTTAGTCACCACTTCGGTGTTATCATGCATATCTATGTTATAGTCATTTTTTGTACAGTTCTTCGTAAGGACCATGCAGGGGGTGGTAAATGGGTTGTTTCAAAATCACTCCAAACAATTGTCATATTGTAGTATATGATAAAAAAACTTTTTTCTGCCAAGTGGTTTTTGTTTTGTCCCATGCGTTGCCATAGCAACAAGACTCAATGTTAACACACTTTTGAGGTTCAAAATACCACTAAAATGATGTAATAATTAGATAGGAAGTAATATGCTCTGGTGGATATATAAAAAAGGGTACAATAAAACACAGTGTATTTTTTAAAAGAAGTGTATTAATGATTTATTTGAATCAAATTATTTAATGATAATGAAAAAAGATAAAACAATTTGCATAGCAACGAAATCAGCACCATAGCAACAAGCTCAAAAATGAAAAAAATGTGATTTTTTTAAAAGACTGAATTTTTTTTTTGCAACCGTGGAAATGAAATAGGTGTACTTTTTTTAAAGGTCCAAAATGAGATTAGAATTATTACAGAATAAAAAGTAATGATAATCATGTCTTATGGTTCCTCATTCCATTTCACTTTTGGCTCAAATTTGGTATTTTTTTCCTTATTTTTCAGTTTTTATCCAGTTTAAACATATATTATCCACAGATAACCTGGAGTATAAGCACAATATAGAAAAAAAAACAATTTTTCTCCTCACTATTTTAGAAATTGATTAAAAAAAATTTTGAAAAAAGGGGGGGTGGGGGTAAAAAAAAATATTTTTTTTTTTTTTGGGGGGGGGGGGGGGGGGGGTCAATTTGCAACAGCATCATGTAATGCAGAAAAGCCCAACAGAAAAGAGAGTTATCTTTTTTTTGGGGTGGGGAGGGGAGGAGGACAATTTGAAACAGCACTATTCAATTATTTTACTTTGAGCAAAGGGGTATAATATGAACATAAATTCCCAACTTATGATAATATAAGCAATATTATATAATTCAATAAAAAAAAAATTAAATTGTATTTTTTACTTTCATATGTTCTTCTAGTGTAATTTTATTGCATTCTACTTTAAAATGCCCAATGTTTACATTTGTTTCTTTTGTTTACCAAAACGTACATCATAATGTCACCTTGTTTCCTAGCCATGCAGTTGATAACATCTTTTCTCTGGATTTTGAAATAGACGGATTTTTTTTATTTGGCATTAGAATATATAGAGGTAAATAACTACATTGTATCTGAGTATTTGCCTATGTAAACTGGGTTTTGATGTTGAAAATTTAGATTATCTGCTACATGTAGTATTTTAAAACATGATAAATAAGTGACACATTGTGTATTTATGCGCTTGTGCTTTATGAAGATATACTTTGAATATACTGGTTGACGATAATGGGTCGTCATATTATAATTGGTGTTTATCATTGTCATTTGTTTAGTTTCTTCTGTTACCCATTTGAACATTGGACTTTACCTTCTTTAAATAAGTTTTACTGTGCAAATAGATCTGTGTATTTGTTTATTCCACATATGCTAGAGGTATAGGTTTGAGATCTCACAACACATGTTTAACGCCACCACATTTTTGCACCTGTTGCAAGTCAGTAATATCTAGCCTTTGTTATTATTGTGTGTTTTATAATGATATTGGTTCATTAGTCATGTTAATATGTTTCAGAGTTTAGTGTGATGCCTAATTTGCTGAACTAGTATATATATTGTTGTTCTGGTGCTTGCTGAACACAGTTTTTTGCTGAAAACAGTTTTCAAGAGCAGGGTTTTCTCACCTGTTTTGGAAGACACATTAATGGTATAAGGCTGTTTTCTGCTCTTTGGTTGGGGTGTGTCTAAAAAAGTTTCCATATTTCTAATTTAGATAGACATGGAAATTTAGTTTGCTTATAAGAACCAAAACTACAGCGTCTCAGACATATTACTCTTATACTTCTAGAAATCAACAACACGAAACTTAAGTCAAGTTTCATCTTTTATAATATGAAATTCTATTAACATATACATATGCATGTATCACTAAATCAGGTTTTATAAATGACACCAAGAAATGACTCCAGATATGTTTAATATAAATATCAAGTTTACTTTACAAGAATCAAAGCACTATATATTTGTAAATGTATATGGGCATGTGCACCAATTTGAAAAAAAAGTGGTAGCTAGAATATAATTCTTGACACAAAAAATGTTAACTTAATTTATACTAGCATTTTATACAGTACCCGAATTTCATTTTATTTTGTACTTGTACCCTAGAAAAGATGTTTTTTTTTCTCAACAAATGAAATACATTTTACTGCAAATCCCACCCACACCCCAATTATCAAAACTTTCTATTTTCGACAGTTATTAATTTGATATATCTTTTTTGAAATAACCACATAGCACAAAAATAGTTCCGTTTAATAATGATGATTTATTATAAACAAAACTTACTTACAGGCGCGTTGCAACCCATACGCCAAAACCCAGTTATGTACACATCAGGAATTTGACAAAAATAAAAGTATGGTAAATCTAGTAAGAATAAAGCTACTTAAAGTAATAAAAAAAATTAAAAAGGTATGTTACAAATATATGTAAATTATCACTTTGTAGCTATATTCCTTTCTGAAAACTAGTGTAGTCTTTTGATTTACAGAATCAGCATGATGATTAAGTTGCTGTTGCAAACAATTAAGATGGCCGATTTCTCAAGTTGTCAGACCACAATTATAACATATATATACGTTTTGGAAGTTGGTATCAAACACAACCCACTACTCATTAGAAATTAGTTATCTCTAAATAATTTTTTTTTCTTCAAATTCAATCATTTTCAAAACTTTGACTGGTTACTTGTGAAATTAAGATTTCTGTGAGGTACTTTTAAGCTCAAGAAAATTGTGACAATGCAGGATTTTGCACCATTTACTCCAAACTCCTCACTGAATGACTTCTTCCCCGGTGTTAAGTACACATCATTTTAGTCTAGCTACGCCCCTGATTTATTTTAAAAAAAAATCATTGCCCCAAACAAATATGCAACATTTCTGCAGCATTCCCTATATTCTAATGGATTTTTCTTTACTAAAAGTATTTTAAAAAACCCTGATTTTATCAAAAATTAATTAACAAATTTCATTGAAATGTTATACATGTATCTGTATGCACATCCAATATTATGTAAATATTTTTGTGAAATTTCACAAACATCCTACCCATACTATCAGTAATAGATATTGGCGATTAGACAGATAGATGAAAAATAAAGTGGAGATTAAGATGCAGAACCATAAGAGCAATACATGAATAAACCACATTTTCAAAAATATTGTCTCTAAATAATACTTCATCATACATTTGTTTAAAATTTTACATTCAATCAGACATGGTAATGTTTCTGATCTCCTGATTTTCAATTTCAGCTAAAACAGCTTCTAAATCCTCATCATCTACCACGTCAACAACAAGTTTAGCGGTTCTTGTTTCTGTTCTTTTTCCTGCTACAGTTAGTCTTGAGAAAAATGATGTTATTTGAGATGAATCAAGGTATTCATTCACCTGAAATCTTTTTGAACCGTCTGGCAACCTAGCCTGCCGTATTTTCACAGCAGCATCACTTGCTGTTACTTTTTCACCTGTTTTTTCTCCATGTTTATACATTTCTGCGAGAAAACTCTTTAAGTCAGAGGAAAATCTAACAGCTTTCTTGTCTTTCTTTAAGGCCCATCCCTTTGACAATGTAGTGAGGGGACTGGACTGAATTCCAGTAGATGCTCCCTCAGAGGTTGTTCTTACATCTGTGGATACATCATTACATAATTGTATCCAACGGATTTTGATTTCATCATATGTGGATTTCCTTTCTAACTTGAATTCATGCCTTCCAAGTAACAAATGAATTTCTAGTGAATGGTGCTTCATATACATTTTAGTGCATCCTGTTACTGGGCACTTAAACATGTAAGAAGATTCATTTGTTAACACTGGATTTCCTTCACATAGAGAATCACTTGAAGCTATTTCTGCAGTTTGGTTGGTCTTCCTGCTAGTATTGATATTTCCACTTTTCTCAGAATCTGAAAAATCCTCCTCAATGATGATATCTGTACTCTTTTGCTCACAGGAATATGTCTGCAACTAAAACACATATACATGTAATTTCATATGTAAATGAAGTTAAAATACATAAAGATTGTGTCATGGGACACAGATCCCTTTTAGTCCAGTTAAACTAAGTTTGAACCTCAAACTAATTGCAACAGAAAATGTTTTAGTTCTAATCTACTAATATAGCATTAAGCCCCAAAATAAACACAAAACAAGAATCAGTTAATTTTTGGACTCTTATGTACAGAATGGTAAGGATAAAACCGAAATATGAAGTATGAATATGTTAATTGATACTTCACATTTGTACAATTACATGTACATGTCAACTATCAACAATTAATATTATACATGAACTGTTGAAGTTCATGATGGTTAAGACTTTTACATATTATATATATATATATATATCAATACTATGCGGTATAGGCTTTGCTCCTTGTTGAAGGCTGTATAGTGATCTATAGTTGTTAATTTCTGTGTCATTTGGTCTCTTGTGGAGAGTTGTCTCATTGGCAATTATACCACATCTTCTTTTTTTATATGACCATGACCTGGTTTGATTTGACTTCTCACAACAGATAAATGCTGATATAAACAGGTAAATCAATAACTTTGCGTCTACTTATTTTGGACATTTACAAATATTAAAATTACCTCTTGTTTTGATATTGTTTTTCCTGTTCCAATGTCATAGGCTTTCCAGACAGTTATGCTTCCATCTTCATGCAGCTTTAAGTTACTTATTTGGCTGACACCCTTCCATTTATGACTCTTTATCTCATGTTTTGACGTGTCTATTTTTGCAACAGCTAACTGACATCCTGTGACAGCCTTCCCACTGCAAATCGCAGCTCTCCTGTCGTTTGCCACCACTAGCTACATACGTCCTCATCTTGCACCTCATGTGAGCTATCTTGCTATCACAATATGACTTTCCTGACTGTCGTTCACTATAATTATAACTACTGATCCTAACACCTGAAAAATAAAAGGGTTTATATATGTTATGTCTCATATTCTTGAAGTTAAGTATGAGCTTAGCATGGAATGTCATTTAGTTATTTATGAGGTGTATAAATAATTACCATGTGACATGCACATCTAAATAATATCCTTTCACTCAAAAACTATAACATACAAAAAATGCAAAAACATTTACCAACTCCTTTTTTTTTAAATTTTTTTTGGAAAGTATTTACAAAGGAAGAATGTTTGCACTATTTTCTCACCCCCCCCCCCCCCCCCCCAATATACTGAATAAAAGTTACTTAGTTTTTGAGGTTATATAAACTTCACCTCAACAAAGTTCGATCTTAACATCAATGAACCATGAAATAAAGATCATGTGACAGTCCTAATTTAGCACTATTTAGTACAAAATGTACATTATACTATCTTCAACACAACTACAAATGTACATGCACATTTATAGAGTTGAATCCAAGTGGTTAGAGATCTTATAGCTGAAGTGACCAGGCTAATTGACTCAGATAGAACAGGAAGACCCCTTTTACCCATATCATTATAATTTAACTTACAAAATTAATTTCATTCAGTGCCTAATTTCCCGATATTTCTGTTGGAATCTGTACATGCTGTAACAGCCATAAGATGTAATTCATATACAAATTTTGTTCAATAACACCCAAATACACTTACCAGTTCGTTCACTTATTCCATTCAACGACAACCAGAAGTGACCACAATGGTAGCAACCAGCATTATCTGATCTAACAGACACTTCCTTTAATGACGGTATGACTGATTTCATATGAGAAATTAAGTGTTCCATTATTGATGCAACTGTAAACCAATCCTGCTTCACAGAGTGAAAGCAATGGACAAACGTGTTATGCTGAAAAATATTGAACATAATTATAATTATTATTGACTATAAAATATTTTAATGTGACTGGTTGTAAATTAAATTATGATTTTATTGTTTTATTCCCAGAACATGTGAAGAGTGTATGGTAATAAAGTGTTCTTGTTGTCCACTAGTTTAATAGAATGGTTCCCTGATGATATATATTTGAAATGTTTGTCGAATGCCTATGATCACTTCCTACAAGCTAACTTTTTTTGAACTTATGTTTGTTCACTTTTATTCCTTTAATGTTGGTAATTGCTTTTTTTTAAGCATTTCCTGTAATTGCAATAAATAATTTAGAAGGGTTTATCAGTTTTTGAAGGATTGCAAATAAAAACACCAAATGATTTCTTTGAAATTTACAGTACTTGTATTGCATTACAAAAGTTTAAGGAGTAGTTTATTGGTTCAATGGAACATGTATACTTCACAATACTTCTCATTTACAAATAATTTAATTTTGGATGTACATGTAACGCCTGATTGGCTGACAGTGTTTTGCTGATCATCTCATCAACATAATCATGTCATGTGACTGGGACGTCATCCACATTTTTTCACGACTTTAGCCGGTTTAAATAGAATTTAGAATAAAATTATCAGGAATGACTGTATAATTTTTTCAGTCTATTCGAAATAACATAAAAATAGAGGCTCTGTGTCGCTCATCTTGGCCTATGTGCACATTAAATAATGGACACAGATGGATTCATGACAAAATTGTGTTTTGGTGATGGTGATGTGTTTGTAGGTCTTACTTTACTGAACATTCTTTCTTCTTACAATTATCTCAATTTATAATGAATTTGGCCCATTTGTTACAGAGGAAAATATTTTGTTAAAATTTACAAAATTATTAAAAATTGACTATAAAGGGCAATAACTGCTTAAGGGGTCAACTGACCTTTTTGGTCATGTAGACTTGTTTGGGGATCTTACTTTGCTGAAATTTATTGCTGTTTACAGTTTATCTCTATCTATAATAATATTCAAGATAATAACCAAAAACAGCAAAATTACCTTAAAAATTTCCAATTCGGGGGCAGCAACCCAACAACCAGTTGTCGGATTCATCTGAAAATTTCAGGGCAGATAGATCTTGACTTGCAAAACAATTTAACCCCTTGTCTGAATTGCTCTTAATGTTTTGGTTGCAGAGTTATAAGCCAAAATCTACATTTTACCCCTATGTTCTATTTTTAGCCATGGCGGCCATCTTGGTTGGTTTGCCGGGTCACCCTACACATTTTTTAAACTAAATACCCCAATAATGATTGTTGTCAAGTTTGATTTAATTTTGCCCAGTAGTTTCAGAGGAGAAGATTTTTGTAAAAGCTAAGACGGACGACGCCGGACGCAAAGTGATGAGAAAAGCTGACTTGGCCCTTCTGGGCAGGTGAGCTAAAAATGTGGTGCACACTTTAAAATATGTGGGTTATTTATATATATAATTAGTGTGCACCACATTCATGAAATTTTTAATGTTATTTCTTCATAGACAGAAACAATATTACAGTAATTCCTAAAAAAGATCACATTAGGTACAAGTATAAATAATACCTTCAAGTTTTGTTCAGAATCTTTGTAAATTGCCACAGCAACATGCCATGATAGTCCTTTCTGCCCAAAGAAGTCTGTCATCTTTTCTCTATGTAGTGCAGGAAGAAATTTCATGGCCCAGTCTATAACAATTACAGCAGATGTTTCATTCAGATCATCAAAAATTTTGGTTCTAGCTTCATCTTGGTTTACAGTTTTCAACAAATGGGCTTTCCAAAGTTCTATCTTGTAGCTACATGCCTCAACATCTCTTAAATTTTCTTCTTTGTCTTCATTGGTTAGCTCTGTTGATAAGAGATCCATATATAAAATTAAATTTAACATGATATGTTCTTCACACACACCAAAAATTTCATTAAATCCAGTAGCATTTTTCTCTAATCTTCATTTTTTTTGCCCGTTATCTACCCTCAGTGATAGTGAATTTTTCTTTTTCCCCTTGTGTGTAAATGTACTATCAGTGTTACTGTAAATTCAGGAATTACTGTGTGCATTTATTATTGCGATTTTGTAATTTTAGATTAAAATTCTATTTAAATTTTTGTGATATTGAGAAAAAACCCTGTTTAATTCATATAAAAAAAATCAAACTTGGATTTTAAATTATTACAATTCTAACCTGGTCACATTTTTGCCATAATAAAAGCATTTTAGAATTTTCGTAAGTCATTGTAAGTCATGTGTACTTGAAACTCATGCAATATTTTTTTTTTTACTTTTCACTTACCTGAAGTATTATTCACTCTGTCGATCAACATTTGCAAGACATCAGGTAGCAGGTTACATCTGTCACACACTAGATCATGAAGGTGGTCACACTCTACAGCATACTCTTTCTCCTTCGTATCACTTAATGCCCAGTTAATGCAGTGATCAGCACATCTATCGTTCTTTTGTACATGAAGCTTATAGTCTGTTTTCAGGTAGATTTTACTTTTTTTTTTAGCTTTGACAATATTTCATCTGAATCATCTCTGTCTAATACCTCCATGTTTACCAGTTCTTTTGTTACATTAATCAAAAGGTCAAATGCTGTGTTTCCATCTGCAGCAATATTATCAAGTCCACGTAAATTTGTCTTTTTGGCAGCTGAACATGAAGATAATATTTTAAAAAGTGTTGAAGAAGACAGTGGAGAGAAGTCTTGCTCCTTGCAAATGGTTATATACATATTGACTAACTCAGAGTTACATGAGGTTCTTATGACTTGTGGAATAGATACAGTCTCTTGTTCTAGTTTCACTGTTCGCATTCCAAATGATGACACCTGTATAAACTGATGATAAAAAAAAATCCAGAGCATGTTCCAGTTTAACAGGATCCATTCTCAATCTGTGCAGTTTTTCTTTTGCATCAACACTGAAACTGCCCGGCCCATTATTATAAAACTGAAAATGCCTTCTGGCTTGATCTATACGCCATACTGTAAGTCCAGGTATCAAATTCTGCAGTTGAGTTTTGGAGTATTTATTTGCAATCATTGAGAGCAGCTGTAACTTCTCATTATTTTTATCGGAACTGTTATAAAGCTTTACAATCATTTGAGTCAACTGACTATCTGTATCTTCATTGTTACTGACATGTGAAGTTATATGCTTGAAAAGCTTACTGCTTTGACCTGGTGCTATACATTCAATCAATGCATCAATACCTTGAACTGCTTTTCTTTTATACAGCCTTACTGTCCTGCTGCTTGAATCATCTATTGGAGTTTTAAGCTGGCTTTTCAAAGGGCTGATTGATCCCTTTCCAAGTATTTGTAAAGCCTCATTTAAACTTTCAATTGATGGCTTGCTTAAGGCATCACTCCAGTTTGACACTTGAGAATCAAAATCTTCTATTGTTGATTGAGATTGATCCATATCAAATAACTCAGATTGATGATCACCCTGAAATGTAGAAAAAAAAAACTAAAAACAACTGAAAGTGTGATCTTCTGGAAGTTGTTGAGTGACAGTAATAGATGACTTATATTAATAATAAAGCTTAAAACCAAATTTCAGAAATGCTTGTGTTTTAGTTCATGAGAAGATGTGATGAAAATTTTCAACTTTGCTATATATATAGCTATCATGTGCAAGAAATTATACAAGTTTTTCGTAAACAGGAAGTTGTTGAGTGATGAATCTCAAATCACATCACACAGTATAACTGACTTATATAATCTCTGAAACCAAATTTCAGAAATCCTTATATTGTAGTTCCTGAGAAAGATTGGACAATAAATGTTCATGTTCACTAATAAATTAGTTAATGTATTAGTTAAAACTTGTGACACTTGAAGAAGGCCATTTGTTAAGCCGACATATTTGTCAACACGATTTAATAACAACATTTTCGTATTATAACATCTTATATCAGTACCGTTGTGCAAATCTTTAGACTGATATATATATATATATATATATATGTATTTATATATTAGTTTTGAGCACAGCTTTCAACAAAGAAATATTTTAAAGAGAGCACATAGTACATCTAATTGAATACTGCATCATGCATTTCTGAATTATTTTTTTTGAGTCAAGTTAGTATAGGAAAACATATGTTTGCATTCTATAAGATACATAAATGCTATAGGACAAATGAAGGAAGTAGAACTATAATAACTATTATTCTTTAACAGTACCTAATCAATAAAAAAGATGCAGTAACAATCTATAATACTAAAATAACAAGGTCCAATTTGTCAGCCGTCATGGGGTAAAAACGATAAATCAAATAATTCAACTTTATATATAAATAATATAAGACAATGGTGTTGATTAAACATTACACCACTACAGACCCTTTTGTTGTCCAAATAATTAATATTGCCAATAATTAACAAGTTCCGGGTCGAGTCCGATACCGATACCAATACTATATTCACCTGTTTCCTATTACCTTATATGTACGTTCCGCATCTGACGGGCGCACCACCATACGGTATATTTAGGTTTTTGCTTATACACAGGTCAATACCATAGGGTTGACACGTGTAAATTCAATCATTTTCACATTGTTCCCTATTATAGTATTTTAATCAGTATTTCTAAGCCGGCATGACGTCGAAGAATTCAACTTTATTTATAACTAATATAAGACAATGCTGTTGATTCAAAATACTCCATTACAGGCCCATTTGTTTTCCAAAAATAAAATTATTACAAATAATTGATAAGTTCCAGGTCGACGGTTCAAACAGAAAGATTTTAAAAGCAGAGAAAATTTGCATCTTATAATTGGCATGACGTTATCAGATGACAATACCAATACCATACTGATAAAGCTTACGCATAAATATATACTTTAATTCAGTCACGGACCCGCGATGTTACGGGTGTGTTCTAGTCTGATTATGCCCCTCTACTATCGTAGATGGGGTATAATTAGACTGTGCCTCCGTTCGTCCGTTCGTTCGTTCGTCCGTTCGTTCGTTCCCACTTCAGGTTAAAGTTTTTGGTCAAGGTAGTTTTTTATGAAGCTGAAGTCCAATCCACTTGAAACTTAGTACACATGTTCCCCATGATATGGTGTTTCTAATTTTAATGCCAAATTATAGTTTTGAACCCAATTTCATGGTCCACTGAACATAGAAAATGAAAGTGCGAAGTTCAGGTTAAAGTTTTTGGTCAAGGTAGTTTTTGATGAAGTTAAAGTCACATCTACTTGAAACTTAGTACACATGTTCCCTATGATATGATCTTTCTAATTTTAATTCCAAATTAAAGTTTTTACCCCAATTTCACGGTCCACTGAACATGGAAAATTATAGTGTGAGTGGGGCATCCGTGTACTATGGACACATTCTTGTTGATGATTGGAAAGATGTGTGTTATTATTAGGTATATTAAACACCCCAAAAAAAATTTCTTAAAAAAAACTAACTATCCGATTCGACAAGTCTTACGATAACTATATGTATATGTATATGTAAGATAAAGATGGAATAGGTCAAACTATTCAGTCTAAATTCACAATAATGGACAAAATACATTCTTTGATTATTTTTGCTGGTATAATAATAACAACGAATGCTTATGCCTCGCCAGTTGAGGACGAACGGATGTATACGTATCACGATCAGGTGTTAGAAACTATACTCGTTAAGTTTCAATCTATGGAACGAGAATTGAAAATGCTGAGATCAGAACTTAAATCCCAGAAGGAAACAAGTAAAAGAAAACTCGAAGCTGTTGCGGGTGAACTGAATAGACAAACAATTCTCATTCAAAAACAAGATAATCAAATTCAGAGTCTTAAAAAAGTGCTTGTTGATAGTGATATTAAACCACAGAAATCATCTTATAATAGGTCACAGGAATATACTCGACAACACCAATCTCAACCTCTGGTGGACAGTAGGGATACCGACGAGCGTATTTCTAAAAAGAAGAGAGAAACTCAAAAGCGTTTGTTAGGTATCGTTATCTACAATAGTCAACCCAACTTCTTGTTCAAATATAATATTTACATAGAATATCTCTTATAATGATAATGGTATGATTTCGACAAGGTTATAAGAATAAAGCCTAAAATAAGATGAGATTTGGAAAATAAAATGTAGGGGAAATACTTGCCCCTTTTAGTTTTCCACGGAATATATGGAATGGCTAAACCTCATATAAAATGTATGCACACAATAAAAACAAACTAAGAAAAAAATCAGTAGGTGTTTACAATATTGATACATACTCATTTTAGATAAACAATTTAAAAGAAATGGATTTCTTTTTTGAAATCTGCGAATATTTTAGAAAATATAGAAAAACAAAATCATCTCACATACATAAGGCAATGACCTTTTTTAGTGTAACAAGGATCGTGTCTCTTATCAACAGATTCTATAGTATATCTATATAGATGTACTATAGAAACTGTTGATGTCTGCGTTTATGCCGTTACAAATGTACAAGTAAAATCAAGCATGTTATATTTCCCACGATAAGACATACCGGGCTTTAGGTGTTTTATTTATAGATGTGAAACTTCACATAAAATGTAAGAGATGATTTGATTTCCAAATTCCACCGGAATAGGAGAGCAAACAGTCTTGTGCTATCACTCAAGGTACAAGGAACGTGTATGGGTGATCTAGTGGAATTTTATGAAAATTTGCATACAACTAGAGCACGAGGGACTGTTCACGAATATTGAAACAGGTATTCATTTACTTAAAAACTTTCAAAGAAATAGAATATTCTGAGAATATTATGAAAATAATATAGTAATATATAGAATAAACGTAAATATCGTTAAAAAAATTTCAGTAACTTTGATTTCAACAAAAGGAACAGCAGTGAACTATTATTTGTCTGTTTGTCTTTCTCTTTTTTAAACATGACGTCGTTAGTTTATTTTCGATCTATGAGTTTGACTGTCCATCTGGTATCTTTCGCCCCTCTTTTAAAGAAAATTCCCTGGACACGTTTTTTGAGAAAAGTTAGTTTAAAGTAATTTTTTAAAATATTTTTTTAATATTTACGTGCTTTCTTCACATTTCTACTCATTTTTACAATTTATTCAGTTTGCTATGCATCCGAAGATATAAAAGGTACTTATTATTTTTTTTAATATTTATATGCACATGCTCAAATTGCTTGCAAAATTTCATAAAAATCCGTGCGATTGCACATTCACGTATCTGTTACCTTAAGTGCAAATTTCGTTAGGTTACTCTGTAGAAGTAAACAGAAATAAATGAATGATATCCATGGTTTAGGTGAGATTTAAATACATAATTGTAAAACTGAAATCTATACTTATAAATAATGCATAAAAAATCATACGCAGTTCGATTGACACTATATCGAAAGTAAAATAACATACACACCGAACTCCGAGAAAAAAATCAAAACGGAAAGTCCATAACCAAATGTAAAAATCAAAAGCTCAAACACATCAAACGAATAAATAGCAACTGTCATATTCCTGACTTTGTATAGTAATTCTCTTATTATAATTTTAATCACTATAAAAACAAACAAATAAGTCGACAAAGGAACACAAAAAGCCATATAGACAAAATGCTGTTGTCACTGCTTAAAAA